>JAIOJX010000018.1:10097523-10113824 GCA_022376925.1 Tragulus kanchil | reverse complement strand
GATCCTGCACTGGAACCTCGAAGCTCAACATGGGAACATGGCCCACACACCTGAAGCCCATGAGTCCTGGAGCCTGAGTTCCACAATAAGAGAATTCACTGCACCAAGAAGCCTGCTCAACTCCACTAGAGATGTCCCCAACTCCCGGCAACTAGGGAGGAGCCTGCAGCATCAGTGTAAACCCAGAGCGTCCAAAACATAAGAAACAAAGTCAAAAGAGAAAGAATGAAAGACAGAAAGAAAGAAAAAACAAAAAACAGCATCTGACATCAAGTTTGTAATTCCAAACATGCCACGCTATTAGTTGCTGCAAGACTGACTCCTGGTCCTATGTCTGCCGCATTCTGTCTTCAATTTCATCCATGCAGAAAACAGGAAAGAAGAAGGTAATATCGGCTTCCTCGCCACAAAATCGCCTTAATATCTGGAGAATTTCTCTCTGGCCATTTTTCTAGGCATATTTTAGCATTACTATGATTGTGTATCCTATGTAAAGATTGTACATTCTGATATTTTCCAAATTGAGCATGACAATGTAGAAGTTCTCCAAGTATTTGGCGAATCACCCACATATATTTGGGAGATCTATTTATCCAAGTTTAATCTAATCTCAGCCTGACCATGTGCAACTCCTCTCCTTTTTGAACCAAAATGTCCTACTTTCCAAGTATATGTCGATAATTTTTCCTTTTATTTTAGTAGATATAATTCCATATTCAGATTAGAATCCTCAACTCTTAAACACACGAATTTTTAGTGAACACTAAGAGGCAAGTAACTGAGAACTGTTTGTCACACCAGCATTTTCCGCTTGGAAACTTATGTTTTCGTTTTCCTCTCCCAAGAAGGCGAAGGTTGGTTAGCTTTGATTTGCCCAGCAACCGATGTTCCACCTCCTTATCCCTTTTGAAATGACCCAGATAGTCAATGAATTCTTGCCATTTAACTTGGTTCAAGATACCAAACTCTGGGGAGCCTCTTTTGATAGACTGACTGTTTCATCATATCAAGTGACCGATATTTTCTTGCTGACAAATTTGCAACAGGTGGAACAGATGGAAGGCCTTATTTGACCTCTAAAAAGCTAGGCACAACAGGAGTGTTCCGTTTAGCGAAACAACAGACTTAAGCTCGCGTCAAGAGCAGCTATCAATTCAGTACTGACTATTTCCCAGATCATGGGGCCTTGTAGTTCGCTTGGGCCAATTCTCTAAACACTAGCACCTATTTGATTTGTAGGCACTTTCACTTTTGAGTCACTGAAATAGAGCTCATTTATAAACTATGTCAGAAGCATTCTTGTGGAAAACGGTCCAGTTCTGGCGAATGTGCCTCAAGGGTCTGCATTCAGGAAACGAACTGGAGATTCCACATGCCGGCACACTGACACGCAAGACAAACACAAACTCACGCAAAGGACAATCGAGTCCTGCGGGACAAAACCAAAAGGTTGAACTTCCACAATGTCCTCAACAATCTTTGTTTTCAAACAAAGATTCCTTCTTAAAAGCAAAGTACGTGCAAAAGGGAAGACAGGGAATCATGACCACATGATTGATACCACAGGTCACAGCACCTCCTCGACAAACACAAAACCAGAAATAGCAGTTGGGGTGAGTTCTCTTTCTTATTTAACTTCATGCTTTCTCCTAGAAAGATTTCTCTTTCTCAGGGTCAGCATTCTGAAAAGGGTATTTCATCAAGGCAACTGTTTCCAACTGCATATGCAAAAAGGAACAGTGTTGGACTTTCAAATGCTTCATCTTAACCTTTTGCCCTCACCGTAGTCTAACCAATAGAGTGGCCGCACAGTGTTCGAAGAAATCTTTCTTATACCTTAGGCGGACTATAAGATGGAATCGAGCTCTGATTATCACAGCGGTATTATCAAATACACAACAAACAAAAGGAGTGCAAGAACGGTCTCTCGGCATCACTGTTCTCCAACACCAGAAAGGAAATTTCCCACCTTGTGTGAAGGAAAATTCCAACCAGTGTTCCACCACAGGCCAAGCTCAAGGCAACAGGGAAGGATACCTGGTGTCATCACACAGAAGCGCCATTATTCAGAGATGGCAAAACAAGTCAGTCCACATACGGATTCACGCACATGGAACATACAAGTAACAAACATGGTCCCAAACATTAGCCATAAGCTCTTTGATGATGGGGTTGGCAGAAAGTTTCTGGATGGAGGCCCAAAGCACAAGCAATGAATCAAGTTCCAAGGCTACATTGTACAGCATAAAGAACATAGTCGATCATATTGTATGGTGGCAGGTGGTAGCTCGATTTGTCAGGGTGAATATATACCTCTGTTTATCATTGGCACAGATACGTTTTAATACCATTTAATGCCATAACCAACCAGCCGTGAAATCGTCATTCCCTGAGAGGCAACAAGCCCAGGGGCTTTAGAGAGGAGCACTGGCTCCAAAACCCTATAATACCAGAGAAGTCATAACACTGGAGAACATTATATAGTGAGAACTCCAATAAAGGCAAGCACTTTTATGCAAATCCTGACAACACCCAAACACCAGCATAACCCAGAATAAGACACCTCACCTGAACAACAAGCACCAACAGACGTAACTCAAAGTCTGGGAAAAGGAAACCCCGAGCATAGCTAGTCAAAAGGTAGTAATAACAATGAAATCGCAGAGAAATACCACACAAGTGAAGGAATAATCCACAGACACACACGTTCAAATCAACGAAGACGAACTAGAAAATTTCTGACAGCGAATTCAGAAGAACGATGGTAACGACGATCCAAAACAGCAAAAACAGAATTTTATAGAGATTGCAAGAATCGACCAGCACACTGAATAAGAAATACATAACATAGAAAACAAAAACAGAGACAACTCAATGTCTGCACTGAAAACACGCCAGAGAGGGAATCAAGAGCAGAGTGTCTGAGAAGAAGGCTGGATAAGTGAGCTGGAAGATAGAAGGGTGAAAGTAACTGCTGAAGAATAGAATTTAGTGCAAAGAATGAAAAGAGCAGAGGACAGTCCCAAAGACCTCTGGGATAATGTCAACACATCAATATTTGAATTATGGGGTTCCAGAAGAAGAAGAACAAAGAAAGGAAATGAGAACAAATTTGAAGCGATTATAGTTGAAAATTTCCCCAACCTGGGAAATGAAACGGTCAAGTCCAAGAAGCGCAGAGTACCATGCAGAATCAACCTGAGAAGAAACACACCAAGACACATATTAATGAAGCGAACACGAAGGAAACACAAAGACAGAATTCTAAAGCCCGCATGGGATAAGCAACTAGTGACATGCAAGGAAACCCCATAAGCCTATCAGCTGATCTTCCACCAGAATCTCTGCAGACCAGAAGAGAATGACAAGACACATTGAAAGCGCTGAAACAGAATAATCTGGATCCAAGAAGACTCTACCCTGCAAGGGGCTCTTTAAAATTGATGGAGAAATCAAAAGCTTTACAGATAAGCAAAAATGTAAGAGAATTTAGTAACACCAAAGCAGCCTGGAGACAAGTGTCAAAAGGACTTATGTAGAAAACAAACATAAGAGAAGAAGAAGACCTACAAAACAAGGCCATCACACCGTCTAAGAAGATGCCAATAGGATCATTTGTACCAATCAGTACTTTACATGTAAATGGGCTAAATGTCCCAAGCAAAAGACCCAGACTGGATGAATGGATTCAAAAACAAGACCCAAATATATGCTACTTATGAGAAACCCACTTCAGACCTAGAGACACTCATAGACGGAAAGTGAGAGGAGGGAAAAAGATATTCCATGCAAATCGACAACAAAAGAAAGTTGGAGCAGGAGCCCTCATATCAGACAAGATAAACGTTAAAATGAAGAAGTTCATGAGTCAAGGCAGGGCAGTGCGTAATGATCAAGGGATCAATCCAAGAGGAAGACATAACAATCGTAAACATCTATGCACCCAGCACAAGAGCACCCCAATATGTAAGACAAACACTTTCAGACATAAAGGAAGAAACTGACAATATCACAGTAATAGTAGGAGTCTTGAACACTCCTCTCACACCAATGGACAGATCATCAAAACAGAAAATTAATAAAGAAACGCGAGCCTTAAATGACACACTGGAGAGATGGACCTCATGGATATTTTAGGACCTTCCCCAAAAGCAGAAGAATATACTTTCCTCTCAAGTGCTCCCAAAACCAAAGGATTTTAAGAGACTATTATCAACAAGGATAAGCCAGCAAACTGGACAACCTGGAGGAAGTGGACCGTTTCTTAGAAAGAGTAATCTTCCAAGACTGAAGCAGGAAGAAATAAAATTATGAACAAACCAATCACATGCTCAGAAGTTGAATTTGTGATTAAAAGCTATTCAAAAACAAAAGCCCAGGGCCAGATGGCTTCACAGGTGAATTCTACCAAATATTTAAAGAAGAGCTAATGCCAACCTTCAAAAAGCGTTTCAAACACTTGCCCAGGAAGGAACACTTCCAAATAGATTCTACGAGGCCGCCATCACCCTCATAGCAAAATCAAGGAAAGACAACACGAAAAAAAGATAATTATAGACCCATTTAAATGATGGATTTTGATGACCAAATCCTCAACAAAATCCTAGCAAACAGAATACAACGACAGATCAAAAACTCATTCAGCATGACCAAGTCAGGTTCATCCCAGGCATGCAATTATTCTTCAATATCCACACATCAATTAATGTGATCCACCATTTTTGAGAGAAAAAAAATCACATGATAATCACAGTACCTGCAGGAAAAGCCTGTGACAAAATTCACCCCCCCTTTATTAAAAAAAAAAAAAACAAAAAAACAAAAAAAACTCTTCTCAATACGGACATAGAAGGAACTTAACTCAACATAGTGAAAGCCATATATGAGAAGCCCACAGTGAACATTATATACAATGGTGAAAAACTGAAAGCATTCCCTCTAAGATCAGGAACAAGACAGGGGTGTCCACTTTCACCACTGTTATTCCACATAGTCCTGGAAGTTCTAGCAACAGCAATAAGAGAAGAAGAAAAAATAAACACAAGGAATCCAGATTGGAAAAGAAGAGGCAGAACTCTATTTGCAGATGACATGATATTACACATAGAATACCCCAAAGACACTATTAGAGAACTGCTAGAGCTAATCAACGAATTCAGCAGTGTCACAGGATACAACATCTATACACAGAATTCACTGGCATCCAAATATACAAACAATGAAACATCAGAAAACGAAATCAAAGAGGCAATCCCCCTCACCATCGCAACCAAAACATTAAATACCTAGGCATAAACCTACCCAAAGAAACAAAAGAGCCATACACAGAAAACTACAAGTCACCAATGAAGGAAAACAAAGAAGACTTAAACAGACGGAGAGAGATTCCATGCTCCTGTGTCGGAAGAGTCAATATTGTGAAAATGACCATGCTACCAAATGTCATCTACAGATTCAATGCGACCCTCTCAAACTACCACTGACATGCTTCACAGCACAAAGATCAAAGATCAACTCAGAATGGATTAAAGACTTAAAGGAAGGCCAGAAACCACCAAATTCTTAGAGGAGAATATAGGCAAAACCCTCAAGGACATCAATCAAAGCAAGATCTTCTCTGACCCACCTACTAGAATAGCGGAACTAAAAGGCAAATGAACATGTGGGACCTCTTGTAACTTCAAAGCTTTTGTACAGCTAAAGAAATTATAAAAAGCTGAACAGACAGCCCACAGAGTGGGAGAAAATCATAGCAAATGAAACAACAGACAAAGAATTAATCTCCAAAATCTACAAGCAACTCAGACAACTCAGCACTGGAAAGACGAACAACCCAATCAAAAAATGGGAAAAGGACCTAAACAGACACCTCTCCAATGATGACATACAGATGGCCCAAAAACACATGAAACGATGCTCAACTTCACTAATAATTAGAGAAATGCAAATCAAAACTACAATGAGATATCACCTCACACCCGTCAGAATGGCCATCATCCACAAATCGACAGACAATAAATGCTGGAGGCTGTGGAGAAAGGAAGCCTCCTGCATTGCTGGTGCAGTGTAAATTGATACAGCCTCTACGGAAGACCGTCTGGAGATTTCTCTAAACAACTACAAATAGAAGCACCATATGACCCAGCACTCCCACTCTTAGGCTTATACCCTGATGAAATCAAAACTGAAAGAAGCACCTGTACCCCAATGTTCATTGCAGCTCTCTATACAATAGCTAGAACATGGAAGCAACCTAGATGCCCATCAACGATCAAATGGATTCAAAAGCCCTGGTACATGTATTCAATGGAATACTACACAGCTGTAAAGAGAAATGCAGAAGAATCAGTCCTAATGAGGTGGCTGGATCTAGAACGTATCATCAAAAGTGAAGTCAGTCAGAAAGAGAAGGACGAATACAGTATAGTAACACATATGTATGGAATCTAGAAGGATGGGGATGATGGCAAATGCAGTGAAGCGACGAAAAGACAGACGTGGACAGTGGACATATGGACCTTGTGGGGAAGGACCAAGAAGGTGGGAGACGTAAACGAAATAGTATGAAGGCCTGTACTATCATAAGTGAAGAAAATAGCTCTAGTCATTGCTCTGTGAGAAAAGGGGATCCTTCAGGGTGCTGTGTGATGGTTGGGAGTGGTGCAGTGGGGATACACATATGACTACTCTGGGAACATACATATCTGTAAACAACAAAACTCTGTAAAAGTTAAAAGCAAAATAAAGGTTTAAAAATAAAATAAAATAAAATAAAATGCATACCCATCAGGGACTTCTAAAAAAAACAAAAAAAGACTCATAGGCATAGAGAACAGTCTTGTGGTTGCCAAGAGGGCAGAGGAGGAGGAAGATGGATACACTGGGAGTTGGGAGTATGGTGTTGGTAGCTGCAAACTATTATGTTTAGAATGGATAAACAGCAAGGTTATACCATGTAGCACAGAGAACTAGATTCAATCTCTTGTGATAAATCATAGAGGAAAAGAATATTAAAAAGAATATATATCTACACACACGCACACATACACACACACATATATATGACACTTTTCCGTATAGCAGAGATTGACACAACCTTGTAAATCAACTATATTTCAATAAAAATTAATCTGTTTACCTAGTCTAAAAGTAAAAAGCACTAAATGGCTAAAGTAGAAAGGGGAAAGGTAAGTTATTCTATAAAGACTTTCCTAGCGCACTGCAAAACTTACAGAAATATAATAAAATAGAATTCAATTACTTTGAATAATAATTGGCAATGGTCCTAGTAGACCCTATATGCTGGTATTTAATTTGAACGATCACAGCATACTGAATAATATAAATTCCTTTTGAAAGATAGCCTTGAGCACTCTCTTCAGCATCATGCACATTACCAGTATAAGTGCTCTATTGTTGTTTATTTGTAAAATTATCTAAAAGATTTTCACTTATGGAGGATGCACCCTAATGTGTTATCCTTAAGCACGGTAGATGTTTGGTCCTCCATACCTTTTTTTTTTGTAAAGATTTATTTATTTACTTATTTTGGGCGGGGTCGGGTTGGGGAATGAGTGGAGTGGGCGGGTCACTTCTATTGGTCTTTCATTTCTCTATTTTCATCCGTATTTGTTCTTTGGCTCCTGTGGGCCTCCCATCGCGGTAGCCTCTGTCACCGCTGAGCGCCATCTCTGGGCGCATGTGCCCCAGAGCTCCTGCGTGGTAATTGGACACATCAGTCCAGCCGCTCCATGGCACATGGGAACTTCCCAGGCCAGGTATCAAACCGGCCCCCTTGCACTGCAAGGTGGTGTCCACCCACTGGAACACCAGGGAAGCCCTAGGCTATATATTCTTGGCTAAACCAAACTTATAGTGATAAAGCAGTTAAAAAACGGCTATCTTGTGGTTGAAGGTTATCATAGAAAATGTCAATTTAATGAAGAGAAAGTAGATTAGATTTGCAAGTAAGTACATACAAAGAAATTGCTTACCAGTAACAAACACACGACTCTCGTTTGTAGTGGTGAGGTAAAGCAGTTGAGGTCCCTGAGTGTCATTTCTGACAACTCGCAGCTGGGTGCACATGAGATACATCACTGTAGAAAAAAGAAAACTTATGGAATTATTTCTGCATTTCAAAGGGAACCCAAAAGATCCCCATCAGCAGAGTGCTTCTCAATCTTTACTGAACCAAGGAATCACCTGGTGTGATTGTGAAAATGTTCATTCAGATTCAGTAGCTTTAGTGTGGGGCCTGAAATTCCCTTTGCTAGTAAGATCTTGGGAGATACTAGTGCCAGTAGCCCTTTGACCACACTTGGAACAACAAGGATCTAACACTTCTCCTTTAGGAAGTATTACTACAACAGCTGCACCAAACTCAAGTCACTGTTTGCTGGACAGAGGAGAGTGCAAGTTTTTTTGTTTGCTTTGGTGTTTCAGACTGCAAGTCTTTGAATTGGCCACACAGCTGTCAACGGTTTTTTCCCACAGTCACAAAAGCTGAGTTTCTCCATGATGCTTTCACTGATTAACCCAGTCTAACCTTGATACTTGATTTACTCTCTCACTCGATACAGAACACCTGGAAACTTTTCGGTTGGATCATATCGAGTTCCACAATAAAAGCAGGAAGTAGACTCTGGAAGTGCATTCCCTAGTCGGCAAGAGTTGCACCTCAATGGAGCCAAACACGTCTTCCTGTCAAAGCAAAGTTGCTTGGGCCCGAGAGGCTTTTTTCCCTCTTCATGGCTGAACCGGTTCCTGGAGGTTTCTGCCACAGTCTCAGGATCGGTTTCTCCTTGATGGACTGCAGTCCTACTTGGCTGAACAAGCTAATGGACATGCAGCGCATTCCACAGAAACATCATTTCCCATTCCTTTTCAATCAACAAGCGGAAGAGCGTGTCCTACACTGGTCATTTGCAATGCATACGGGGGGTGTAGAAATGAGACTCGGGGTGTGTTCCTTCCCGGTCCACATTTCAAACCGGGAAGGAGTACAAGGAAGGAATTCCCTGAGGGGGGAGACGATAGAGCGAAAGGAAGCTAAAAGCCTCTTCATTTCCAAACACAGAGGCGTGGCCTCAGAGCCTTTCTCATTTCCATGGCGGAACAGTTTCCTGGAGGTTTCCGGCACAGACTCATTTTTGCTTTCACCTGGGTGGAGGGGCGTCTTCATTGGGTCAACGAGTTCAATACAATGGCAGAACCTTCCACCAAAAATCATTTTTGCTTAAGTTTCCAAGGGGAAAATCAAGAATTTCCTCCCCCGGACGTTCTCACTGCAGAATCATTGCCTGGAGAACCTCTTTTGACAGTGTTATTCTGTTCCATTGTAAAAACCAAAAGGAGGACCTAAATGAATTGACTTGGGATGGGAAATGGATGTGAATGATCGGAAAGGGTTTTTCCCTTTTGAACCCAAAACCTCTTTCCCCCCAAAGGTTTGCCCGCCCCCTTGCTGGACACTTTCCATGATTTCTGGCACAGACTCATTATGGCTTTCACCTGGGTGGGGGGTGTCTTCTTTGGCTCAAGGAGGCCAGTGGCAAGGCAGCGCATTCCACCGGGAACCATTTCCCCTTGGTGTGAACCAGAAACTGTACAAATAGAGTCCATTCGACGCTTTCACTCGATACAGAACTCCTGGAAACTTCTTCGGTTGGATCATATCGAGTTCCACAATAGATAGCAGGAAGTAGACTCTGGAAGTGCATTCCCATAGTCGGGAAGAGTTGGACTCAGTGGAGCCAAAACGTCTTCCTGTCAAAGCATAGTTGCTTGGCCAGAGAGGCTTTTTTCCCTCTTCATGGCTGAACCGTTTCCTGGAGGTTTCTGCCACAGACTCAGGATCGGTTTCTCCTTGATGGACTGCAGTCTTACTTGGCTGAACGAAGCTAATGGACATGCAGCGCATTCCACAGAAATATCATTTCCCATTCCTTTTCAATCAAAAGCAAGCCGTGTCCAACACTGGTCATTTGCAATCATACGGGAGGTGTAGAAATGAGACTCGGGCTGTGTTCCTGCCAGGTCCACATTTCAAACCGGGAAGGAGTACAAGGAAGGGATTTCCTGAGGGGTGAGACGATAGAGCGAAAGGAAGCTAAAAGCCTCTTCATTTCCAAACACAGAGGCGTGGCCTCAGAGCTTTCCATGGAATGGCGGAACAGTTTCCTGGAGGTTTCGCACAGACTCATTTTCGCTTTCACCTGGGTGGAGGGACGTCTTCATTGGGTCAACGAATCAATACAATGGCAGAACCTTCCACCAAAACCATTTTCGCTTAAGTTTCATACGGAAAGTCCAAGAATTTCTATCTCGGACGTTCTCACTGCAGAATCATTGCCTGGAGAACCTCTTTTGACAGTGTTATTCTTTTCGCATTGTAAACCAAGAGGAGGACCTGAAATGGTTTGCTTCGGGTGAAGGAGATTGTCGGAACGTTTTCCTTCGAATCAAACCTCTTTGCGACAGAATTTGCCAGTCATTCATTGAACGCTTTCATGAGTTCGGCCAGACTCTTTGGCTTCCGGGTCTTGGTTCTCTTGGGCCCAGGAGGCCATGGCTGGAGCATTCCACCGAGTAACCATTCCTTCAATGGACCAGAACTTACAAATAAAGTCCAATTCACGTTTCATATCAGATTCCTGAAACTTTTGGTTGGAATATCAGTTCCACAATAGTACGGTAAGTGACTCTGGAAGTCTTCCTGTCGGAAGAACAATGGAGCCAAACCGCTTCCTTCATGCAAAGTTCTTGGCCAAAGGGTTTTCCGTCTTCAGGCTGGTACCTTTCTGGGTTTCTGCCAGACTCAGGATGGTTTCTTGTTCACTGGTCTTACTTGCAACAAAGCTATGACATGGAAGCATTCCAAGAAACATTCCATCTTTCTAAAGCATTCAAGCAAGGCCTAGGGTCATATGCATTCCTTTCCGGCGGTAACATTAACTGGGGTTTCCGCGCCATTACAAACCGGGAAGGAGTACAAGGAAGCGAATTCCCTGAGGGTGAGACGATAGAGCGAAAGGAAGCTAAAAGCCTCTTCATTTCCAAACACAGAGGCGGGAATCAGAGCCTTTCTCCTTTCCATGGCGGAACAGTTTCCTGGAGGTTTCCGGCACAGACTCATTTTCGCTTTCACCTGGGTGGAGGGACGTCTTCATTGGGTCAACGAGATCAATACAATGGCAGATACTTCCACCAAAATACCATTTTCGCTCTAAGTTTCCAACAGGAAAGTGCAAGAATTTCTTCCCTCGGACGTTCTCACTGCAGAATCATTGCCTGGAGAACCTCTTTTGACAGTGTTATTTTTGTTTCATAGTAAAAAGCAAGAAGGAGGACCTGAAATGAATTAATTTCGGGATGTGGAGTTGGATGTGAATAGATCGGAAAAGGTTTTCCTTTCGAACCAAAGCCTCTTTTCCCCGACGGTTTGCCCGTCTCCATTGCTGGACACTTTCCATGAGGTTTCTGGCACAGACTCATTATGGCTTTCACCTGGGTGGAGTGGTGTCTTCTTTGGCTCAAGGAGGCCAGTGGCAAGGCAGCGCATTCCACCGAGTAACCATTTCCTCTTCGGTGTGAACCAGAAACTGTACAAATATAGTCCATTCGACGCTTTCACTCTATACAGAACTCCTAGAAACTTCTTTCTGTTGGATCATATCGAGTTCCACAATAGATAGCAGGAAGTAGACTCTGGAAGTGCATTCCCTAGTCGGGTAGAGTTGCAATCAATGTAGCCAAACACGTCTTCCTGTCAAAGCAAAGTTGCTTGGCCAGAGAGGCTTTTCCGTCTTCATGGCTGAACCGGTTCCTGGAGGTTTTGCCACAGACTCAGGATCGGTTTCTCCTTGATGGACTGCAGTCTTACTTGGCTGAACGAAGCTAATGGACATGCAGCGCATTCCACAGAAACATCATTTCCCATTCCTTTTCAATCAACAAGCGGAAGAGCGTGTCCTACACTGGTCATTTGCAATGCATACGGGAGGTGTAGAAATGAGACTCGGGCTGTGTTCCTGCCAGGTCCACATTACAAACCGGGAAGGAGTACAAGGAAGCGAATTCCCTGAGGGTGAGACGATAGAGCGAAAGGAAGCTAAAAGCCTCTTCATTTCCAAACACAGAGGCGTGGCCTAAGAGCCTTTCTCGTTTCCATGGCGGAACAGTTTCCTGGAGGTTTCTGGCACAGACTCATTATGGCTTTCACCTGGGTGGAGTGGTGTCTTCTTTGGCTCAAGGAGGCCAGTGGCAAGGCAGCGCATTCCACCGAGTAACCATTTCCTCTTCGTGTGAACCAGAAACTGTACAAATATAGTCCATTCGACGCTTTCACTCTATACAGAACTCCTAGAAACTTCTTTCTGTTGGATCATATCGAGTTCCACAATAGATAGCAGGAAGTAGACTCTGGAAGTGCATTCCCTAGTCGGGTAGAGTTGCAATCAATGTAGCCAAACACGTCTTCCTGTCAAAGCAAAGTTGCTTGGCCAGAGAGGCTTTTCCGTCTTCATGGCTGAACCGGTTCCTGGAGGTTTTGCCACAGACTCAGGATCGGTTTCTCCTTGATGGACTGCAGTCTTACTTGGCTGAACGAAGCTAATGGACATGCAGCGCATTCCACAGAAACATCATTTCCCATTCCTTTTCAATCAACAAGCGGAAGAGCGTGTCCTACACTGGTCATTTGCAATGCATACGGGAGGTGTAGAAATGAGACTCGGGCTGTGTTCCTGCCAGGTCCACATTACAAACCGGGAAGGAGTACAAGGAAGCGAATTCCCTGAGGGTGAGACGATAGAGCGAAAGGAAGCTAAAAGCCTCTTCATTTCCAAACACAGAGGCGTGGCCTAAGAGCCTTTCTCGTTTCCATGGCGGAACAGTTTCCTGGAGGTTTCCGGCACAGACTCATTTTCGCTTTCACCTGGGTGGTGGGACGTCTTCATTGGGTCAACGAGATCAATACAATGGCAGAACCTTCCCCAAAATACCATTTTCGCTGTAGTTTCCAACGGGAAAGTGCAAGAATTTCCTCCTCGGACGTTCTCACTGCAGAATCATTGCCTGGAGAACCTCTTTTGACAGTGTTATTCTTGTTCCATAGTAAAAACCAAGAAGGAGGACCTGAAATGAATTGACTTCAGGATGTGGAGTTGGATGTGAATAGATCGGAAAAGGTTTTCCTTTCGAATCAAAGCCTCTTTTCCCCCGACGAAACCGTGTGTAGGACAGGAAGCGCGTGTCCTACAGTGGTCATTTGCAATCCATACGGGAGGTGTAGAAATGAGACTTGGGCTGTGTTCCTGCCAAGTCCACATTACAAACGGGGAAGGAGTACAAGGAAGTTAATTCCCTGAGGGTGAGACGATAGAGCGAAATGAAGCTAAAAGCCTCTTCATTTCCAAACACAGAGGCGTGGCCTCAGAGCCTTTCTCGTTTCCATGGCGGAGCAGTTTCCTGGAGGTTTCCGGCACAGACTCATTTTCGCTTTCACCTGGGTGGAGGGACGTCTTCATTGGGTCAACGAGGTCAATACAATGGCAGAACTTTCCACCAAAAACCCTTTTCGCTTAAGTTTCCAACGGGAAAGTGCAAGAATTTCCTGCCTCGGACGTTCTCACTGCAGAATCATTGCCTGGAGAACCTCTTTTGACAGTGTTATTCCTGTTCCATAGTAAAACCAAGAAGGAGGACCTGAAATGAATTGACTTCAGGATGTGGAGTTGGATGTGAATAGATCGGAAAAGGTTTTCCTTTCGAATCAAAGCCTCATTTCCCGACGAAACCGTGTGTAGGACAGGAAGCGCGTGTCCTACAGTGGTCATTTGCAATCCATACGGGAGGTGTAGAAATGAGACTTGGGCTGTGTTCCTGCCAAGTCCACATTACAAACGGGGAAGGAGTACAAGGAAGTTAATTCCCTGAGGGTGAGACGATAGAGCGAAATGAAGCTAAAAGCCTCTTCATTTCCAAACACAGAGGCGTGGCCTCAGAGCCTTTCTCGTTTCCATGGCGGAGCAGTTTCCTGGAGGTTTCCGGCACAGACTCATTTTCGCTTTCACCTGGGTGGAGGGACGTCTTCATTGGGTCAACGAGGTCAATACAATGGCAGAACTTTCCACCAAAAACCCTTTTCGCTTAAGTTTCCAACGGGAAAGTGCAAGAATTTCCTGCCTCGGACGTTCTCACTGCAGAATCATTGCCTGGAGAACCTCTTTTGACAGTGTTATTCCTGTTCCATAGTAAAACCAACAAGGAGGACCTGAAATGAATTGACTTCGGGATGTGGGGATGGATGTGAATAGATCGGAAAAGGTTTTCCTTTCGAATCACAGCCTCTTTTCCCCGACGGTTTGCCCGTCTCCACTGCTGAACACTTTCCATGAAGTTTCTGGCACAGACCCATTATGGCTTTCACCTGGGTGGAGTGGTGTCTTCTTTGGCTCAAGGAGGCCAGTGGCAAGGCAGCGCCTTCCACCGAGTAACCATTTCCCCTTCGGTGTGAACCAGAAACTGTACAAATAGAGTCCATTCGACGCTTTCACTCGATACAAAACTCCTGGAAACTTCTTTCGGTTGGATCATATCGAGTTCCACAATAGAAAGCAGGAAGTAGACTCTGGAAGTGCATTCCCTAGTCGGCAAGAGTTGCACCTCAATGGAGCAAAACACGTCTTCCTGTCAGAGCAAAGTTGCTTGGCCAGAGAGGCTTTTTCCGTCTTCATGGCTGAACCGGTTCCTTGAGGTTTCTGCCACAGACTCAGGATCGGTTTCTCCTTGATGGACTGCAGTCTTACTTGGCTGAAGGAAACTAATGGACATGCAGCGCATTCCACAGAAACATCATTTCCGCATTCCTTTTCAATCAGCAAGCAGAAGCAAGTGTCCTACACTGGTCATTTGCAATCCATACGGAGGTGCAGACATAAGTCTTGGGCTGTGTTTCTGCCAGGTCCACATTATAAACCGGTAAGGAATACAAGGAAGCGAAATCCCTGAGTGGTGAGTCTATAGGGCGAAATGAAGCTAAAATCCTCTTCATTTCCAAACACAGAGGCGTGGCCTCAGAGACTTTCTCCTTTCCATGGCGCACCAGTTTCCTGGAGGTTTCCGGCACAGACTCATTTTCGCTTTTACCTGGGTGGAGGGACGTCTTCATTGGGTCAACGAGATCAATACAATGGCAGAACCTTCCACCAAAAACTATTTACGTTTAAGTTTCCAATGGGAAAGTGCAAGAATTTCCTCCCTCGGACGTTCTCACTGCAGAATCATTGCCTGGAGAACCTCTTTTGACAGTGTTATTCTAGTTCCATTGTAAAACCAAAAGGAGGACCCTAAATGAATTGACTTCGGGATGGGAAATGGATGTGAATTGATCGGAAATCGTTTTCCTTTCGAATCAAAGCCTCTTTGCCCGAGACGTTTTTCCCGTCTCCTTGCTGAACACTTTCCATGAGGTTTCTGGCACAGACTCATTATGGCTTTCACCTGGGTGGAGTGGTGTCTTCTTTGGCTCAAGGACGCCAGTGGCAATGCAGCGCCTTCCACCGAGTAACCATTTCCCTTCGGGGTGAACCAGAAACTGTACAAATAGAGTCCATGCGACGCTTTCACTCGATACAGAACTCCTGGAAACTTCTTTCGGTTGGATCATATCGAGTTCCACAATAGAAAGCAGGAAGTAGACTCTGGAAGTGCATTCCCTCGTCGGCAAGACTTGGACCTCAATGGAGCCAAACACGTCTTCTGTCAAAGCAAAGTTGCTTGGCCAGAGAGGCTTTTTCCGTCTTCATGGCTGAACCGTTTCCTGGAGGTTTCTGCCACAGACTCAGGATCAGTTTCTCCTTGATGGACTGCAGTCTTACTTGGCTGAACAAAGCTAATGGACATGCAGCGCACTCCACAGAAACACCATTTCCCTTTCCTTTTCAATCAGCAAGCGGAAGAACGTGTCCTACACTGGTCATTTGCAATCCATACGGGAGGTGTAGAAATGAGACTTGGGCTGTGTTCCTGCCAGGTTTACATTACAAACCGAGAATGATTACAAGGAAGCGAATTCCTGAGGGTGAGGCGATAGAGCGAAATGAAGCTAAAAGCCTCTTCATTTCCAAACACAGAGGCGTGGCCTCAGAGCCTTTCTCGTTTCCATGGCGGAACAGTTTCCTGGAGGTTTCGGACAGACTCATTTTCGCTTTCACCTGGGTGGAGGGACGTCCTCCTTGGGTCAACGAGGTCAATACAATGGCAGAACCTTCCACCAAAAACCCTTGTCGCTTAACTTC
>JAIOJX010000018.1:10072136-10097023 GCA_022376925.1 Tragulus kanchil | reverse complement strand
AAAAGAGAAGGAGAATACAGGAGTCCTGATTTCAGAGATTTTTTCCTTTTTACAAGAGAAGACTAGACTATCTATTTGGGCTTCTCTTGGCTGAGTAGTAAAAATTCTGCCTGCAATACAGGAGACCTGAGTTCAATCGCTAGTTTGGGAAGATCTCCTAGAAGAGGGCATGGCAACCCACTTCAGTGTTTTTGCTGGGAGAATTTCATGGGCAGAGGTCCATGGGGTTGCAAAGAGTCAGACATGACTGAAGCATGCACACACAGACTATATTTATATGCTGATCTAGAAATCTCAGTAAAACAGAAAACATTGTAAGATACAGAAAAGTGTGAGAAGGAGACTAACTGGATCAAGGGAACTAAAGAGTACTAATACAGAAATAAATCCTTTTTGTGTAAGGAACTACACAGAAAAATACCCTGAAATATACATTAAACATAAATTATCTCAATGAAGAGGCAGGTCTTCAAGTTATAATTTAGGACTGCTAAATTAACATATAGTCTTATCACTACTTATACCTGGTATGGCGCAGTCATCTTTTTATTGGGATTTCCATAGTATCGCAGTTTTGATTTATGCAAGATCCTCACAAGCAAAGCAGGAAAAACTTTCTATTAGACCATGTCATTTCAAGTTGAGAAAGGAAATCCTTCTGGTGTCTAGAATATAAAAAGAAACAACATCCTACTTAATGTATCATAGTAATTTCAGAATTCTATTTTATTAGTGGAAAATGGTAGCCAGATGAGACCCAAATCAACCCCTTCTCACCAGATAAGTCACTCTATATACTTCTCACATAGAAAACTTAGTGAAAAACAGACCCTAACAATAATGGCTCAAAGAACATGCACATATACTTTTTAGTATATATATATATATATATATATATATATATATATTATATATATATAGTAAGTATGTGTGTGTATATATATATATATATTATATATAGTAAGTGTGTGTGTGTATATATATATGACTGAAATATAGGTAAATACCTACATTAGCTAACACATTTAAATGGAATTTTCTGTCTAGAATACTCTCCACGTTGGCAAATTGTGTAATTGCTTCCTGGAAGACTTGGATTGAAACTTACTTCCTTAAGAAAAAGTCAATGCCATGGAATATTTTCTCACTACTAAGTGCTTATCTATTTAATTCATATAATTTCCATGATATATTGCTCTATTGCCCTCACCTCAGTCTCATATGCGTAAGTTCAATTTTCCACAAACATTCCAGACAAGGCCTGTATCAGGACCTTCGCACTTGCTGTTCTTGGATATGAAATGTCTTCCTCAGATATCTGAGTGACTTTTTCTCCTTCAAGTTTTGCTCAAAGGTCACTTTCTGAGTAATATTAGCTCGAACCTAAACTGTTCCACTTACGTCCCATTCCATTTTATTTTTCTACCTACTATCAGCCTTATTAGTATGCAATGTAATTTACTTTGAAATGTTTTAATGTCCAAGACTGCTGCCAAACTGTTTAAAAGCTATTCATTATCTTTAAAAGACTTGTATTTCTAACTTTATTCTTTCTTGGGTTAAAAGCAATTGCATCTGCAATTTTCTCCACATTTTTCTCTCATAGCCTACAGTCCCAACTTTTAAAACCTGAACTTTTATTTGTTCCAATATTTATTTCTCTAAGGCATTCTCCACGTCCACTTTTATTTATATAATCCATCACCTGCTCAATTTGGCATGAAAACCATTCTTGTGATTTGTTTAAATGGCCTTTTATAATTACAGCTATACCAGTACTAACCCCTGCTCCCATTTTCGGTATTAGGTGTCTTGTGTAAATTTCCCTTCAGATTCTTCCAAAACATGACTAGTCCATTAAACATTACTAGGATCTGTGAGCCTAATATTGGATGTGACATAAAGTAGTGACTCCTTTTGTAATATGGTGAAAGAAATTGTAGCTCACCTCTGAAAAATCAAGAGTGTATGTGGAACACTCCTATCCAATGAAGGCGCATGCACCTTCTTTCCCAGTGGAATGAATTTAAGAGCTCCATACTTTTACAAAGCCAGAGTGGGAAGACCTATGGTTTCTGCTACAGGTGAGCCCAGACAGCCATGATCAGACATCTGCCCAGATGTTTACATCTTCCAAGATTGGGTAAAAATAACAACACTCACAACAACAAAAATTAATTAACTTCATAGAGTAGGCATATCTCCAAAATCTAAAAAGAAACTGTAGTTTGTCCTTAGGCACCGAGGAATCTGCGTAAATTCAGAGTTAAGTGGATTCATTATGAAAAGAATGAAAATAATAAACTGATATAAAATATAAAAAGTCCGTATGCAATGCAATATTGTTTCTCAAATATTGTGGTCTCAGGATCCCTTGACAGTAAAATTACTGAAGACCTCAAAAAACTTTGGTTTATGTGGGTCGTATTTATCAATACTAAGAAACAGAAATACATATTCTTTTAAAACAATAACAATAAACCTGTTACATATAATAAAAAGGTGCATTTTTCAAAATGACCTCATTTTCCAAAACCGAAAATGTAGTGGGAAGTGTGGTATGGTTTTACATTTTGCAGATCTCGTTAGTGTCTAGTTTAGTAGAAGACAGCCGAAGAAATTATCTTTTCTTTGGCATTTATTCAGTCTGTTTCAATGTACTTGACGCAGAATCTGGAAAGCGCCACACTATACTTCTGAGAGAATGGAAATTACAATAATAAAAGATCAAGCCTTAATAGTATTATTATGAAAATAATTTTCACATTGTGAATCCCTGGAAAGCTCCTGGGGAAATATCTAGGGTCCTTGGCCTATACAGCGGAAACCACTTCAAAAGAATAAAGCCAAGGACTGCAGAGAAGAATAAGGATAGAAACTGAAAGTAAAGAATTAGAAATCAGAAGAACTGGTAAACCCTCTTCCTTGGAAAAACGAATAAAAGGTACAGCTTTAATACCTGCAATCATGAAGAAAGCAAACAAAAGATAACACCCAGAATACGCTCACCTAGAAACATCAAGAAAATCGTTTTAAGGATTATATGATTACATATCACTATACATGAATCTATCAGGAAATTATAATAACCTTCCAAAATACACTAGGTTCATAGAGTTAAAATTTTCAAAGAACAGCTTTCTAAAGCTGTTCTAGAGCAGAGTAAAATACAGAAAGTGTTCCAATTCATTTTATAAACTTAAATAAATCACCCCAAATTATAACAGAAGTAGTACAAAAGAGAAAACGATACACCCCAAACATTTTTCTTTAGTTTTGGAATGCTGTTTTTCTTTCCTTTTTTTTTTTTTTTACTTTTACAGAGTTTTGTTTTACAGATATCTATCATCCCAGATTAGTCATGTGTATATCCTTGGTCCGCATCTCTCCTCCACCCCAAAACATCTTTGATGGCATAAATCCTAAATATATTCAAATCCAATATAGCAGTACTTGAAAATGCATCATGATCAAGTAGAGTTCTAAACACCTTGTCTTGTTCAGGAGGAGAATATTATAAATTGTAAATGTTAGGTTTATGGGCTATTAAAGGGTTAATAAGGCAGGTGCGAACCCCCTGGCCCTAAAGGGTCAGCATCATAGGGCCGGATGCTGATCTGCTGGCACCTGGGAGTCTCTCAAGGCCGGCGGTAAGGAGATCCCCTGGCCATAAAGATTCTCCACTACATCTGAAAAGGGAACAAGAACTGCACGCCCTCATGCCCACAGACAACTCAAGGACAGCAGACTCGTCACTAACTTCTTGCTCAGTTTAGACAAAGACTTCGTTTCTGCACCTGCTCTGATGATTCCACCTCCTCATTTTTTCTCCCATTTCCTCCCTAATAAAACGTCCTCATCCCATGTCTGGGGTGCGACTTCACTGGCCCACCTCTTGGATCAGTGGATCTCCCCCGGAACTCTTCCCAAATGCTCTTTCCCTATCAGCTTGATGTCCCTCGTGTCTCTGCGATTCTTACAGTAAGTTGTTCTGGCGATTGACCTAAAAGCTCAAAACAATACATTAAAACATTAAAGAGAATAAAAATATTTTTGAAATCAGGCGAAGAAAAAACTTTTAAACCGTAAAAGAAAAAAATTACATGAGACGTCCCTGATAGTCCAGTGGATAAAGCGTCTGCCTGTTGGATCCCCGGCCTTGGGAGATCCCTCATGCCGAGGAGCGGCTGGGCCGGCGTGTCCAATTATGAGCCAGCGCCTACAGCGCATGTGCCCAGAGCCAGTGCTGTATAATGAGAGAGGCCACTGCGATGCAAGGCCCACATTTGCCAATGAATAAAGACGAATGAAAATAAATGACGGAGCGCCGGAACCCGCCCGCCGCGGCGAGGCGCCGCCGGAACCCGCCCGCCGCCGCGAGGCGCCAAGGCGGATGCTAGTATGTGAACTAGTATCACAGAACACCATAACAAACCAGACATAGAGCCTACACCCCCAGACGAATCATCAAACCAAGGATCCTCGAAGCAGAAGCCCAGATTCCAAGACCCCACACTGATTATCAAAGAACATACAACACTACAGATTATTCACCTGTAAACAAGGTCTATCACCACCCAAGACACAAACCACTGAACCCTTCTACAAGGACAAAAACACAAAGGAAGGGACAATTCAACCAAGAAGCCTGGTGGGAATAAGAACTCCATACACACAGACACACACAAAGAAACAAAAATTAACCTAATAATGAAACGTCAGAGAAACACTGTACAAATGAAGGACCAAGCTAGAGAAACACCACTTCAAATGACAGAGGAGGAGATAGACAAGCTATCTGAAAGAGAATTCAGAAAAACTATACTAATGAGGATGCAAAACACCGAAAACAGAATATTAGAGGAAATTAGTGCATTGAGAAAAGACATGCAGGAAATGAAAATAAGCAAATAGAGACCACCAACTCAATTGCTGAACTCAAAAATACTATAGAAGGTCTCAACAGTAGAGTATCAGAGGCTGAAGAACGGATAAGTGAGCTGGAAGACAGAATGGTGGAAATAAGTGCTGAAGAACAGAACAAAGCCCAAAGAATTAAAAGAACTGAGGATAGCCTCAGAGACCTATGGGACAATATTAAACGCACCAACATTAGAATTAATAAAAAAAAAAAAGGACCGGGATTCCGGTAAACCTGCCGTTGGCCCCTTGGAGATCCCTCATGCCGAGGAGCGGGGGGCCCGGCGTGTCCAATTAGGAGCCAGCGCTCTGGAGCGCATGTGCCCAGAGCCAGTGCTGTTAATGAGAGGGCCACTGCGATGCAAGGCCCACATTTGCCAATGAATAAAGACGAATGAAAATAAATGAGGGCCCCAACCCCCCCCCGGGAAGGGGAAGGGGGCCCCCCCCAGGGGGGGGGGACGTAAACATATAAAAACCCAAAGAAAAGCATAATCATTTGAAATATAAAAGGCCCCAAGCAACCCCGGTTCCGCCCCCAAATTAAAAGAAAACAAACTCAAAACCCCTTTAAAAAGGATAAAAGAAAAAACTAACCCCCTTTAAAGGAAAAAAACCGGAAAGAACAAAAGGGGGGGGGGAATAAAACCCCAAAACCAAGCCCCCAAAAAAAAAAAATTTAACCAATTAAAATAAAAACACTGTACAAATGAAGGACCAAGTAAAAAAACCCCTTAAATGCAAAGGGGGGAATGAAAGTTTAAAGGGTTTCAGAAAAAATTAATGGGAGAAAAAGAAAAAAAATAAGAAAATTAGTGCAAAAAAAAAACTCAGGAAAAAAAAAAGAAAATAAACCAAACCAAGTAACTAAAAAATATGAATTAACAAAATCAATGAAGCAAAATCTAAGAAAATGGGGAAAAATTAAAACAGAAAAAAAAGAAAAAAAAAGAACTGGGTATAGGACCTGGGGGCAATAAAAACCCCAACTTGTTAAGGGACCCGGGGAAAAAAAGAAGAAAACATAAAAATTTTAAATTAATTAAAATTCCCCACGGGAAAAGGGGAAAGTAACCCGTGGAAAAAAAAGGTTATGGAAAAAAAAAGAAAAACCAAGGCCAACTAAGAACAAACCAAAAAAAAAACAGAACAAAAGAGCAAAAAAAAAATAAAAAAAAGGGAAACCCCTCTTTAACGCTCTCTAAAAAACCCCCTACCCGAAAAAGGAAGAACATTTAAAGGCTAAAAGTAACCTGCAAAGAATTTTCCCCCAGAAGAACTACAAAACGAGGTAATAAAATTAAGACAAAAAAAAAAAATTTGAAAAAACCAGCCCTCAAAAGGGAAAAAACCCCTTGGCCAATTAAAGAGTAAAACCTTCAAAAAAACCCCAAAATTTTTAAAGAAAATGGGAAATTGTATAAAAATTTTTGAATGTAAAGGGAAAAAATGCTCCAAAAAACCACACGGGCTAAGGACCAGAAGAAACCCCTTTATTTTTAAAAAACCCCCCTTAAACCTAGGCCTCTGACTAAAAAAACTAAAAAGTTTTTCAGCAAAGGGAAATAAAAAAACTTAAATTTATTCAAAAAATAATTTTAAAGAAAAAGTTTTAAAGGGAAACAGACCTGTAAGGGATTCAAAGGAAGACTAAATAATTCAACCCAAAAAGGGGCACTAACATAAAGTATTGAAATAAAGGGAAAATAAATACAAAAAGCTTTAAACTCCCTTAATTGGGGGATCCAAAAAAAAATTATAAAGAAACACAACCTTAAACCCAACAAAAAAGGGGCCCATCGAACTTAGGCGTTTCCAAAAGAGAAGAACCCTTCCCAAGCCAGGAACTTCCAAAAAGCACATTGGCCCAAATCTAACCACAGTTAAAAACCAAATTATATCAACCATCTTCTCGGAAAAAAATGCAATGAGACGGGAGATCAACTACCAGAAAAAGAGCCCTAAAAACAGAAACACATGGAGATTAAACAATACATACCTAAGAAACCAACTGATCATTGAGGAAATCAAAGGAGAAATCAAACAATTCCTAGAAGAAAATGACAATGAACACACGACAGTGCAAAACCTATGGGATACTGCAAAAGCAGTTCTAAGAGGGAAATTTATAGCAATACAATCCCACCTCAAGAAACTAGGAAAATATGAAGCAGATGACCTAACCCTCCGCTTAAAACAGTTGGAGAGAGAAGAACAAAAACATCCCAGAGCCAGCAGAAGAAGAGAAATCATAAAGATCAGAGCAGAAATAAATGAGAAAGAAACAAAAGAAACAATAGTAAAGATAAATAAAAAAAAAAGCTGGTTCTTTGAAAAGGTAAACAAAATTGACAAGCCACTGGCCAGACTCATTAAGAAAAAGAGAGAGAAGAACCAGATCAACAAAATCAAAAACGAAAAAGGAGAGATTACAACAGATAGTGCAGAAATCCAAAGGATTCTAAGAGACTATTATGAGCAACTCTATGGCAACAAACTGGACAACTTGGAAGAAATGGACAGTTTCTTGGACAGGATTAATCTCCCAAGACTGAGCCAGGAAGAAACAGAAACTTTGAACAACCCAATCACAAGCTCAGAAATCGAATCTGTGATTAAAAATCTCCCCCAAAATAAAAGCCCAGGGCCAGATGGCTTCACAGCCGAATTCTACCAAACATTTAAAGAAGAGCTAATGCCTGTCCTTCTAAAACTCTTTCAAAAATTGCACGGGAAAGGAAAATTTCCAAACACATGCTACGGGGCCACCATCACCCTGATACCCAAACCAGGCAAAGACAACACAAACAAGGAAAATTATAGGCCAATTTCACTGATGAACTTAGATGCCAAGATCCTCAACAAAATCCTAGCAAACAGAATTCAACGACACATCAAAAAACTCATACATCATGATCAAGTCGGGTTCATCCCAGGCATGCAAGGCTTCTTTAACATCCGCAAATCAATCAATGTGATACACCATATCAACAAACTGAGAGACAAAAATCACATGATCATCTCAATAGATGCAGAAAAAGCCTGCGACAAAGTACAACACCCATTCATGATAAAAACTCTTCAGAAAATGGGCATAGAAGGAACCTACCTCAACATAGTGAAAGCCCTCTATGAGAAGCCCACAGCGAACATTGTCCTCAACGGTGAAAAACTGAAAGCATTCCCCCTAAGATCAGGAACAAGACAGGGGTGCCCACTTTCACCACTCTATTCAACATAGTCCTGGAAGTTCCCAGCAACAGCAATAAGAAAGAGAAAGAAATCAAAGGAATCCAGATTGGAAAGGAAGAAGTCAAGCTCTCTCGTGTTGCAGGCGACATGATATTATACATAGAAAGTCCCAAAAACACTATTACAAAGCTACTAGAGCTAATCAATCAATTCAGCAAAGTCGCAGGATACAAAGTCAACACACAGAAATCACTGGCATTCCTATACACAAACAATGAAAAATCAGAAAATGAAATCAAAGAGGCAATCCCCTTCACCATTGCAACCAAAAGAATCAAATATCTAGGAATAAACCTACCCAAAGAAACAAAAGAACTGTACACAGAAAATTACAAGACACTCATGAAAGACATTAAAGAAGACTTAAACAGATGGAGAGATATTCCATGTTCCTGGGTCGGAAGAATCAATATTGTGAAAATGACCATACTACCAAATATCATCTACAGATTCAATGCAATACCTATTCAACTTCCATTGATATTTTCACAGAACTAGACCAAAGGATCACACAGTTCATATGGAAACACAAAAGACCTCGAATAGCCAAAGCAATCCTGAGAAAGAAAAGGAGCTGGAGGGGTCAGCCTTCCTAACTTCAGACTCTACTACAAAGCAACAGTTATCAAGACAGTATGGTACTGGCACAAAAACAGAACTATAGATCAAAGGAACAAGATCGAGAACCCAGAGATCAACCCACGCACCTATGGGTACCTTATTTTTGACAAAGGAGGAGAAACTATAAAATGGGACAAAGACAGCCTCTTCAACAAATGGTGCTGGGAAAATTGGACAGCTACATGCAAAAAAATGAAGTTGGAACATTCCCTGACCATACACTAAGATCACCTCAAAATGGATTAAAGACCTCAATGTAAGACCAGAAACCATCAAACTCTTAGAGGAGAATATAGGCAAAACCCTCAAGGACATCAATCAAAGCAAGATCTTCTCTGACCCACCAACTAAAATAGCAGAACTGAAAAGAAAAATGAACATATGGGACCTCATGAAACTTAAAAGCTTTTGTACAGCAAAAGAAATTACAAAAAAGTTCAACAGACACCCCACAGAGGGGGAGAAAATCATAGCAAATGAAACAACAGACAAAGAATTAATCTCCAAAATCTACAAGCAACTCAGACAACTCAGCACAGGGAAAATGAGCAGCCCAATCAAAAAATGGGAAAAAGATCTAAAGAGACGCCTCTCCAAAGAGGACATACAGATGGCCAAAAAACACATGAAACGATGCTCAACCTCACTTATTATTAGAGAAATGCAAATTAAAACTACAATGAGATATCACCTCACACCCGTCAGAATGGCCATCTTCAAAAAATCTGCAGACAACAAATGCTGGAGAGGGTGTGGAGAAAAGGGAACCTCTTGCATTGCTGGTGGGAATGTAAATTGATACAGCCTCTATGGAAGACAGTCTGGAGATTTCTTAAAAAACTAAAAATAGAAGCACCCTATGACCCAGCAACCCCACTCTTAGGCATATCCTGATAAAAAAAACGGGGCACCTGTACCCCAATGTTCATTGCAGCTCTCTATACAATAGCCAAAACATGGAAGCAACCTAGATGTCCATCGACAAATGAATGGATCCAGAAGCTCTGGTACATATATACAATGGAATACTACTCAGCTGTTAAAAGAAATGCAGAAGACTCAATCCTAATGAAGTGGCTGGCTCTAGAACCTATCATAAAAAATGAAGTAAGTCAAAAAGAGAAAGACAAATAAGTATACTAACCAATATATTGAACTAGTAGGGGTCTTGATACACACACATGGGAAATCATGAAAAAAAAAAACAGAGATAGACATAGGGGCATGTGGGAAAAAAGGGGGGGGGGCATGGGGGGAAACCTATATTTTATGTGTGAAAAAAGCTATGAAAGTGCAAAGGAATAGGAGTCTTACAACTTGGGGCAAGGTCTGAGGGTGGGATGGGGACTGGGTGGGGGGGCCAGGATATGCATTGATGATCTGGGAACATACATTTTTAACAAAAAATTTAAAACCTTTAAAAATAAAAAAAAAAAAAAAAAAAAAGACTAGGATAAATGACTTCACTTTTATGATGAACTTTATTTGGGAAACCAGTTAAAACATTGAACTTCCTGGAATTTTTTCCCGTTTTCTGCTGGGTTTGGGGCGGGTTTAAAATTTTGGGGTTTCGACCCATTTGGGAAATTTTGGAAAAGGGTTTTTACATTGAAATTAACCCAGGATTTGGCTTTCCCCAAGTACATAAAGACGGTGTCAGTCGATCCGTCGTGTCCGACTATTTCCTTATGAGGTTCTCACTATTACTGTGATAGTGCTACCCTATTTTCTATACAGCAGGAACTAAAACACCATTAAATACCAACTACAATAACTGACTATACTAAAACTTCTGACTATGTGGATCACAACAAACTGGAAAATTCTTAAAGACGGGGGAATTCCAGACCACTTTGTCTCCTAGAAACCTGTATGCAGGGCAAAACACCAGTCACATCAGACATGGAACAATGTACTAGTTCCAAACTGGGGAAGGAGTACATCAAGGCCATATAAGGACACCCTGATTATTTGACTTCGATGCAGAGTCCATAACATCACATAAACTGTCAGGCTGGATGAAGTTCAAGGTGGAATCGAGATTGCTGTGGGAAAAACTAGTAACCTCAGGTATGCAGATGACACCACCCTTATGACAGAAAGCAAAGAGGAACTAAAGCCTCTTGATGAAGGTGAAAGAGGGCAGTGAAAAAACCGGCCAAACACTGAACATTCAAAATAGGAAGATCATGGCATCCAATCCCATCACTTCATAGAAATATAAGGGGAAAAGGAAAGAGTCACAGACTGTATTTTCATGGGCCCCAAATCTCTGCAGTGACTGTAGCCACAACATTGAAAATGCCTGATCCTTGGGAAAAAAGCTCCACAAACCTAGGCAGCCTATCAAAAGCAGACATCATTTTGCAGACAAAGGGCCAACTCAGTTCAGTTCCATTGCTCAGTCATGCCTGAGTCTTTGCAATTCCCAATGCAGCACGCCAGGCTTCCCTGTCCTTCACAATCTTCTGGAGCTTGCTCAAACTCATGTCTATTGAGTCATGTCCAGATGACTCAGTGATGTCTTCAACCATCTCATCCTCTGTAGTCCCTGTCTCATTTTGCCTCCTTTTTTTTCCCAACATCGGTCTCTTTTCCGGGAGTCATCTGTTCCAATCAGGTGGCCAAAGTTTTGGGAGTTTCAGCATCATTCCTTCCAATGATGCTGGGTTGTTTTCCTTTAGGATTGACCGGCTTGATCTCCTTGCAGTTCAAGTGACTCTCAAGAACCTTCTCCAACACCGCATTTCAAAGGCATCGGTTCTCTGGTGCTCAGCCTTCTTTATGGTTCAGCTCTCACATCCACACATGGCTACTGGGAAAACCATAGCTTTGAGTATATGGACTTTTGTCAGCAAAGTGATGTCTCTGCTTTTAATATGCTGTCGCAATTTTTCATAGCTTCTCTTCCAAGGAGCAAGCATCTTTTATTTTCATGACTGCAGTCACCTAGGTCCATATAGTCAAAGCCTTTCTTTTCCAGTAGTCATGTATGAATGAGAGTTGGACCATAAAGAAGGCTGAGCACCAAAGAACTGAGGCTTTCAAAATGCTGGAGAAGCCTCTTAAGAGGCTTTCAGACAGCAAGGAGCTCTAACCAATCAATCCTAAAGAAAATCAACCCTGAATATTCATTGGGAGGACTGATACTGAAGCTCCAATACTTCGGCCACCTGATGAAAAGAACTGACTCGTTGGAAGAGACTGTGACGCTGGGCAAAACTGAAGACAAAGGGAGACAAGGGAGGCAGAGGATGAGATAGCTGGATGGCATCACCAACTCAATGGACATGAGTTTGAGCATATTCTGAGTGATAGTGAAGGACAGGGAAGCCTGTTCTGCTTCTGTCCATGAGGTGACAAACAGTTGGACTGAGTGACTGAACAACACACTCCAATAAAAATTATAAAACTCATCAAGTTGTATACTTTAAATATGTACAATTTGTTTGGTGACATTTGTCTCAATGAGGCTGTTAAAAGTGAAAAAGACTCAGTGAAACTATCTGTGGCTGAGTTTTGAATCTTCTTTGAATCTGAGTTTAGAGTCTTCTTCTGGAACCCCATAATTCAAATATTGGTGTGTTTGGGCATTATCCCAGAGGTCGCTGGGACTGTCCTCTGCTCTTTTCATTTTTTTGCACTAGATTCTATTCTTCAGCAGTTACTTTCCCCCTTCTATCTTCCAGCTCACTTATCCAGCCTTCTCTCTCAGACACTCCTCTTGATTACCTCTCTGGCGTGTTTTCAGTGCAGACATTGAGTTGTCTCTGTTTTTGTTTTCTAAGTTATGTATTTCTTTATTCAGTGTGCTAGTCGATTCTTTAAATTTTCTCTAAAATTCTGTTTTTGCTTTTTTGGATCTTCGTTACCATTGTTCTTCTGAATTCGCTGTCAGAAATTTTTTTAGTTCGTCTTCGTTGTTTTGGGAACTTTTTCTGTGGATTATTCCTTCACTTGTGTGGGTATTTTTTGCGATTTCTTTTTATTACTAACTTTTGACTAGCTATGCTTGGGGTTTCCTTTTCCCAGACTTTGAGTTACCACTGTTGGTGCTTGTTTTTTGGGTGAGGTGTCTTATTCGGGGTTATGCTGGTGTTTGGGTGTTGTCAGGATTTGCATACAAGTGCTTGCCTTTATTGGAGTTCTCACTATATAATGCCTCCAGTATTAGGACTTCTCCGGTATTATAGGGTTTTGGAGCCAGTGCTCCTCTCTAAACCCCCTGATCTTGTTGCCTCCCCAGGGAATGACGTTTTCAGGCTGGTTGGTTATGGCATTAAATGGTATTAAAACGTATCTATGCCATGATAAACAGAGGTATATATTCACCCTGACCAATCGAGCTACCACCTGCCACCATACAATATGATCGACTATGTTCTTTATGCTGTGCAATGTAGCCTTGGAACTTCTGATTCATTGCTTGTGTTTTTGGCCTCCATCCAGAAACTTGTCTGCCAACCCCATCATCAAAGAGCTTATGGCTAATGTTTGGGACCATGTTTGTTACTTGTATGTTCCGTGTGGGGAATGTATGTGGACTGACTTTTTTTGCCATCTCTGAATAATGGCGCTTCTGTGGGATGACACCAGGTATCCTTCCCTGTTGCCTTGAGTTTGGCCTGTGGTGGAACACGGGTTTGGGAATTTTTCCCCTTCACACAAGGTGGGAAATTTCCTTTCTGGTGCTGGAGAACAGTGATGCCGAGAAAACCTTTTTTGCACCCCTTTTTGTTTGTTGTGTATTTGATAATCCCCGCTGTGATAATCAGAGCTCGATTCCATCTTATAGTCCCCCCTAAGGTATAAGAAAGATTTCTTGAACACTGTGCGGCCACTCTATTGGTTAGACTACGGTGAGGGCAAACGGTTAAGATGAAGCATTTGAAATTCCAACACTTTTCCCTTTTTTTTGCATATGCAGTTGGAAACAGCTGCCTTGATGAAATACCCTTTCAGAATGCTGACCCTGAGAAAAGAGAAATCTTTCTAGGAGAAAGCATGAAGTTAAATAAGAAAAGAGAACTCACCCCAACTGCTATTTCTGGTTTTGTGTTTGTCGAGGAGGTGCTGTGACCTGTGGTGTCAATCATGTGGTCATGATTCCCTGTTTTCCCCTTTTGCACTATTTGCTTTTAAGAAGGAATCTTTGTTTGAAAACAAAGATTGTTGAGGACATTGGGGAAGTTCACCCTTTTGGTTTTGTCCCGCGGGTTTTTCGATTGTCTTTGCGTGATTTTTGTTTGTTTTGGGTGTCAGTGTCCCGGCATAGGGAAAACCCCAGTTCGTTTCCTGAATGCAGACCCTTGAGGCACATTCGCCAGAACTGGACCTTTTTTCCACAAGAATGCTTCTGACATATTTTAGAAATGAGCTCTATTTCAGTGACTCAAAAGTGAAAGTGCCTACAAATCAAATAGGTGCTAGTGTTTAGAGAATTGGCCCAAGCGAACTACAAGGCCCCATGATCTGGGAAATATTCAGTACTGAATTGATAGCTGCTCTGGAAGTGAGCTTAAGTCTGTTGGTTCGCTAAACATAACACTGTTGTTGTGCCTAGGTTTGTTAGAGATCAAATGAGGCCTTCCATCTGTTCCACCTGTTGCAAATTTGTCAGCAAGAAAATATCAGCAACTTGATATGATGAAACAGTAAGTCTATCAAAAAGAGCCTCCCCAGATTTTGGTATCTTGAACCAAGTTAAATGGCAAGAATTCATTGACTATTTGGGTCATTTCAAAAGGGGTAAGGAGGGGAACATCGGTTGCTGGGCAAATCAAGCTAACCAACCTTCGCCTTCTTGGGAGAGGAAAACCAAAAATACTTTCCAAGCAGAAAATGCTGGTGTGACAAACAGCTCCCAGTTACTTGCCTCTTAGTGTTCACTAAAAATTCGGGTTTTTAAAGAGTTGAGGATTCTAATCTGAATATGGAATTATACTACTAAAATAAAAGGAAAAATTATCGAAATATATTTGGAAAGTAGGAATTTTTGGTTTAAAAAAGGGAAAAGGAGTTTCACATGGTCAGGCTGAGATTAGTTTAAAACTTAAAATAGATCTCACAAATATGTGGGTGTTTCGCCAAATACTTGGAGAACTTCTGTTTATCATGCTCAATTGGAAAATATCAGAATGTACAATCTTTACATAGGATACACAATCATAGTAATGCTAAAATATGCCTAAAAAAAATGGCCAGGGGGAAATTCTCCAGTTTTTAAAAGGCGGATTTCGTGGCGAAAACCCAAAATATTCCTTCTTCTTTCCAGTTTTCTGCATGGATGAAATTGAAGACAGAATGCAGCAGACATAGGACCAGGAGTCATTCTAGCAGCGACTAATATCCTGGGGATGTTTGGAATTGCAACCTTGATGTCAGATGCTTTTTTTGGGTTTTTTCTTTCTGTCTTTCTTTTTTTTCTTTTTTGATTTTAAATTTGTTTCTTATTTTTTTGGCCGCTCTGGGTTTTCACTGCTGCTGCGGGCTCCTCCCAGTTGCAGGGATTTGGGGACCATCTCTAGTGGAGTTGAGCAGGCTTTTTGGGTTTCAGTGAATTCTCTTATTGGGAACTCAGGCTCCAGGACTCATGGGTTCAGGTGTGGGGGGCCAGGGTTCCCCATAGTTGCAGCTTTGAGGTTCCAGTGCACAGGATCAACAGCTGTGGCTCAGGGACTCAGTTGCTCGTCAGGATGAGGAATCCTCACAGATCAGGGATCGAACTCGTGTCTTCTGCATTGGGCGGGCCCAAAAATCTTCACCACGGGGCCCATGAGGGAACCCTTTTTTTTGTGTGTTCGGGGCTTTAAATGGGCCCCTGTTCCTATGGAAGAAAGAAATTTCCTAAAGAGGTCAGCTTCAGACTTATAGCTCAGTAGTATCCTCCTGACCGACAGTTTTGACGTGTGCCTCCTTGTCAGAGAATAGGGGCCTTTTTCTACCAATGAAGGATTTCTCCTTCGTTCTCAGGAGAAGCACTGCTTCAGCAACTTGTACGACTGGGAAATTTCTTTGTAGCCAGCACTAGATAAAAGTGCCATCGCTTAAAGGAGATTGAGTCTCCACAATGAGATAATGCCAACATGTATCCTCAGAGGTGGTTCTTTGAACCCATAGTTGTGTGCATTCTTGTTTCCTCCAAAATCTTCAGCCACTGAGCAAATGTCAGCATTGGGAGGGGGCAACGTGGAGGAATTTGTGCTCAGTTATTTTTGAAAGGATTGCTAGGGGAAGACACCAGTGAGCCAGTGTTAACTCATCTCACTGCATTTGTCCTTTAGTCATCCATTTATTAGTATTTAGTGAGTACTGAATCTTGTGCCATAATCTGTGAACCTTTAGACTATATTTATGTTGTCTTCCAGTGCCCAATGATCTTAGTTGACCAAGTTTTTGAGACGTTTTGACAAACTTCCCATCAAATTTAGTAAAATTTTCTCTTGACCTCCATCTGACTGTGAGGTTCCTTAGGGAGCTCTGAAGGCATCTCATGGAAGAATATTTCCTTAGTTTTATGTTGAACCACGGGAAAAGTATTTTCAAAGGAGTGGTGAGCCTTCTCAGATTATACCTATGTAAATGTCACTCTATGTCCTGGGATAACCTATCAGTCATAATTCTGGTTGTGTCCCAGCAGCTCGATTAAGACTCCTTGTCAACCCATTGTGATCAGACCTTTAGCCTTGCCTGTGAAGTCTTTCATAGACAGCTAAGCTGATGCTCTGCAAAAGGGCTTCAAATTCAAGAAGATTCCTAGGGAGGACATCTAAGCAAACATGGGTCAGATACTTCAGGGAATTTGGTGAAGAAATTTCTATCAAACTGGTAGGAAAAGCAAACCTTTCTCGCAGGCAGCCACACTGGGCCCTATGTCTGTCTGCAATCTGAAAGTGACATTGACCCTTGAAAAAAAGGGGGAATTGGGGCTGGGGTTGTATGCCGGTACTCGGGAATGAAGAGGAAAAAAGGAACTGTCAACTGCTTCCTTAAGAGGCCCTTTTGAAGCACTGGCTTTGGAGAATTTTTCATAAACCAAAATGAAAGCCTAAAGCACTATTGCCCCTGAAATAAGCAGCCATATGGACACTAAACCTTTGGCGAAACAAAAGTCAAGTGAGAAAACGCAAGTGACTCGGAAGTGGGAAGTGCCTCCTTTAGAGAGAAAGAAAACAGCCCCCACAAACCCAAAAACCGCTTTTCCAGGGCCCTTGTGACATGTGTTGGTTTACACCAGTTCTGGCACCTTATCGCTGTGATAAGATAAATAGATAGATCGGACCCTGAATAAACTGTTTGGGTATGCTTATAATGTTTATGGACTCTGGCTGGAGTATTACTGATTTTGATCTGTGTTCTTCAGATACAGGAAGCCGTGGCCCTTAGGTTCCTCATGACCCACAGTAATTTGGTCTATTTTACCTCAAAAAGTCTGGCTACCCGACGACACGTCTCCCCAGAATGCCAGATCCAGGCTGGATTTCAGGCTTATTCCCTGAATCCTTTATGCACGATGTTTCTTGCTTGAAAACTCGAATCGAGAGTGTTTCCAACCTGGTACCCACTCTCGAAATCAGAAACCCGCCAGACCGGTCCCCTGACCGACTTGGGGAAGGTTGAAGTGAAAGCAGAGGTTGAAATTCAGACACCCTAAAACTGGGCTCCTCTGCCAAGCCGGAAAAATACCGATTGTTTCCCTCAGTACTGAAGAGTATCAAAGAAAAGGGGGAAATGCAACAGAGCTCAGTGAGCTCGGCCCCCAAACACAGCAGCCATCGTTCTGATCATGCACCCTGTTACCAGGTAGTGGGTTCTGCTCAGCCATTGATCTGTCCCTTGGTGGGCTCCCCACTGGCAGCCAACTGTCAATGAGCAATGGTTAGTGGGGTCCTGGCCCACTCACAAGCAACTGCGCCATTAAGAATGGACAGTTAGTGAGGGGATTCAGACAGCAAGGGAGTGGTGGTCTTGAAGTGGTGAGTGAGGAAAAAGGCCCGATCCAAGTCTTGTCCCCAAGGCCCTCCAGGCCTCCTGGCCTTGGGGAGGCCTGTGAGGTGGGTTCCCCAGAGAAAGGCTTTGGGGTGTGTCCTGTAAGGCTCCAGAACCCTCAGCAAAGGGGTCCATCCACCCGCCTTTTACCCAGTCTTTGAGGCAGCAGGGAACTGCTCCCCGTCCCTGTCTCTGCAGCCTGATAGCAGTTGCCAAGTGCCCGGGTCACAGCCTGTGGGACGTGGTCTCTCCGTCTTTGGGAGGCCCTTGGGGGGCCTGAGGGTCAGTTGTGTTCCACTGGGCCCCTTAGTGATGAGAGCTGGGCAGGGGCCCGGGGACCTGGCCCGGGGGAGGGTCTGCACCCAACGAGCCAGGATGGGGACCCTGGATGGTGAGAGCCGTCTTTTTGGGGCCTTTTCCTTTCTTTTCAGAACAGAGATTAACATTCATTTGATCAAGATTTCTAGGAACATCTTTTTCTGCTCATGACCTGGCCTCAAGAACAAAGGCTCTGGCACCAAGAAATCTGCACCAAACAAGCCCCGTCTCTCCCTCAGCTTTTGCTTTCAAAATAGCTTTGATGAAAGTTTTCAAGAACTTCGGGGTTTACAGGGGACGAGTCACCATCTCCTTGCACAGCCCTGTAATGAACCTTTCTCTGTTCCATGCGCCAGCAATTTAGAAATTTTTTGGCCGTGCTGACTTGGCAAAGTTGGGTGATATTCTACCGTTGCTTCCTTTCTCATATACGAATCGGCCTTATGCTTCAGGCTGTGTCTCTGGCCCCCCCTTCTCTTCCACTGGCCTGAGTATCTGTTTTTGTGCCAGTACCACACCTGTCTGATGATGGTAGTTTTGGAGCCTAGCTGAAATTTAACAAGCCTGACACCTGAGGCTCTTCCCTTTTCCCGTCAGAATTATCAGATGGACTCAGGGTCATTTTGTGACTGTCCCTACTAACGCTTTGTGTCCAGGGCACATGGAGACTCTCATGGAACTGGTCATCCACAGTCCTCCAAACTGGGAGGGAGTAGCAGCACGTCAGTAGTTTACCGTGGAAGTATTTCAAAATGCAACAGAAGGCAGAAGTAAACACGGTCCCTCATTATAAGTGGGCTTTAAGTCATGTTTCTGTTTCAGGGTGGAATGCATTCCTGACTTGGGAGGGGAAACATGACAAACCAATCCCTGCTTCAGTAGTTGAATCGCCTCTCTGCTTTTGCATTTTCTAGATCAATTTTAGAGGAACCTATCTCCTGGGCCTCTACAGCAGGTGCTGTTTAACCCCTGGGGAACCCCACAAGTTTCTGAAGCACCAGGCGTGAAGGGTCTGCCAGATGTGCAGTTGGAGTCTGAGAACGACAGACCCCGATCCAGAGCCATGCCTGCCACGGTCCAATGACCTCAGGTAAGCCATTCCCCCTTTTCTGAAACACTTCATCCCTAATCAGTTCTTTATGCACCTCTGGATTCCAAACTCATGTTCGTTAGCACGGCAGCCATGCACTGACACCCCGTATATGTGTTTGTTCTGATCAACCCTGGCTCCCCTGGCTGCACAGGCAGTGCCCTCTGGCACCCTAGGAAAAAAAAGTGAAACGTTCCCTGGGCTGGGCCCCATGGTTTCACAGGAGGCACAAGGCATTAGGGGACAAAATGAGATCCTGTCATGAGACCTCCCTCCCCACACAATTGCCCATTCATGCACAGTAGTAACAGATGAGGAAGGGTGTTGTCTTTAGTAGGCTTATAAAATTCCTCCAGTATCTTTTGGGATTTTCTCCCCCCGTACCTGCCATGCATCTGCCCTCCACATGGGCATCTGCATGTGTATCCTGCATGTGGACGGACAGCCTGTACACTTCTTTGCTTTATCTCTCATCAATTCTCTGTGATCAAGTCTTCCAGTTTCACAAAAAGGGACATTCCCCCCCTGCCCACCACCTCTGACCCCTAGCCCTACTGCCCCATCCTGACACTTTTCTTCTTTTTCCCTGTCCCAGGATTCTCCATTGTAGACTTTTGAAATCACGACCCCCCCATCTAGCGAAGATTCGGGCAGAAAAGGACACGTTTAACAAGCTGTAAACACTGTGTCGTCCTAGGCAAAGTGTGGGTCAGCACTCCATTTAGGGGAAAACGGCCAGTCCTCTCAGCCTCCACTAACAAATCCTTGGCACCCAAGTTGACTCATGATGGATCCCGAGTACGTGCTATGGGTTTGGGAAAAACCACTTTTTGGGCCCGCCAAGGTCTTGTCTAGATCCAGGGCCTCACCACAAGAGACGAGGAAAAGGGCTTTTTTTGTGGAAGTTCAAATACTCACAGTAGATGAAACAATCCAAGTGAAAAGCACAGACGTAAAGACCCTAAATGAGTCCATGATCGAGTCTATCGCCCCCCCTAACTGCCCGGCCAAAAGGGCCCGTGCCCCAGAAGGAGAGGAAGCGGCTTACAGAAGCGCTCTTACAGCGGCCTGGAAGCTCCTGAAAAGAGGGCATATTTGGGTCTGGCAAGAGCGGGAGGTTTAGCCCGAGTCCACCACGTGGTCTCCGAAGGGGCCAAAGAAGCGAGTTTTAAAGGAAGCACAAGCCCAAATGGGCTGTCCCAAAGAGTCTGAGGAAAGGAAAGGCTTCACTTCACCCCAGGTACCTTCAGCAAGGGGGGCCCTTCCATATGGTGATAAACCCCAGGTGCACACACCCCTTATCCCTCGTCCAAAAGGGAAAAGCAAATGCAGTCTTCTCAAAGCTCCAGGGTGCACCAAACTGCCCTCAGTCCCTGAGCTGACCATGAGAAAGAGGCGAAGGAAGGGGGAAAACCCCCAAGATTAATGTTCTTCCCTTTTCCAATCAAGGAGCTGAGTCTAGGGATAGGCTGGTGTGTGCTTCCATCTCTGCCAGCAGATTGTAGCCTCACTGTGCCCAAGGCTCTGAAAGAGGGAGCACACGTCGCCAGCCCAAAGGCCCTGGCTGTGTCCCTTGAGCCTGCTACCTCCTCCAGCAAGGTTGACCCTGGAGGGGACCTGTAACCCCGACTTGGAAGGCAAGTGGCATCCTCCATTGCCCTGAGCCGAGGTTTCAAAGGTTCACTCCATCTAGCAAACAGAAAAAGGAAGCTGCAGGCCACAGCTGTGAGCAAGAGCGGGAAGAAACCTCAACCTCAGCTGGCTCAAGGGCTCTTAATCCCAGCAGCGCCCCAAAAAACGCGAGGGCAAGCAATGGAGACAGCCGACGAGCATGACCTTCCCACAGGAGCCGTGTCCCATTGGGGAGAGGCACGATGGTCTGGTTTAAATTTCAAGATCACCCATTTGGCCGGCCGTGGTCAAGAGCGTCAGCCCGACGGAGAAGACTGCGAGGGTGCTTTTGATTGAGGCCAACATACCCAGTGAGAGGCGTGGCATTCAAGTTCCACTTCGAAGGCTGAAGCAGCTGGATGATAAAGGGAAAGAAAAGCTCGTGAACAGAGCCAGGAAAGCATACGGGCAAAGCGTGATCTGGTGTTTGTCACTGATATCCCACTACAGAGAAAGGGTCGTTTGTGGGTCTTTTGGGGCTCTTTCCTGGACTATTGTGCTGCTGACATCAGTTACCCCGTGAGGAAAGCCGTGCAAGAGGGGATCTGCAGATGCGTTTCCCAAAGGTGGATTATGCCGACCTGGACGATTCTGAGGAGGAGACCTGCGTGGCTGGGAAGACGCCCTGCAAGAGAATCCTCCTGACCGGACGAGGGCTGCTTGGGACCGAGCCAACCGGAAGCTGGTGGACTTTATCGTGAAAAGAAAGGGGCCGACCCACATCTTCTGGACATTGTCAAGGGCAAGAAAGAGTCCAGGTGGCTGGCGTCCTTCAGGAAGTCATACAGGTACGTGATCTGCGTGGAAACATACCTGGAGGACGACGATCAGCTCGACGTAGTGACCAGCCATTTACAAGAAATCTACAGGCACGTGGACAAGAGAGCGCTGGCTCTGAGGAGAGATGACCCAGTGAGCTTCGTTCTGAAGTCCTCCTGCCAGAGGCAATCATTTACTCAATTGCTGCACTGGATGAACTAGACTACAAGGAGGCAGAAGCCAAGTACCGGCAAGGGCCACCTCTGCTTTCCCGGGGAAAAAAAACTCTTTGATAAGAGTATCCTGAAGGAAATCCGAAAGAGATCGGCAAGGAGGGCGTGGAGACATAACTCTGTCCCTGCAGCCATCCCTCCTCAGGGGGACACCTCAGCCCTACCATTAGCAAGAAATCCCCATCTGTATGTGTGGTGTGATCCGTCCACTCCCTATGGTAGGTAAACACCTTCTGGGAAAACCCGAGGTCTTGGCAGTGCCTTGAATCCACTCTGCCAGTGGCACGGTCATCATCAGTTTCTTCTTCCCAACCCCTCCCACCACTAACTGGTTCAAATATCGTAACCAGATAAAGTTTCCTCTACTTGCCCGGAAGTGTAATCTTCCAGATATTTTCACGACTTCATGGCTTTCGGCTATACTTTCTATTTGAAAGGAGCACACATTCTTTTATTACGTGGACTGAAAAGCTAAAAGAACCAACACCGACAGTATCCAAAATGATGCAGCAACCCTTTTTTAAGATCTGAGGCGTGTCGTTTACAGAACAACCGTAAGGGCTTCTCCTTCCTCCTGTGACACATACAAACACATGAGCATTGGATTCCTTCTGATGATACGCCCTGACTGTTCTCTGTCCTACATGTTCATTTGGAAAAGCAGCCCTGTGAGATGGAGCCAGTGACACAGGTGTCTTCTATGCACCACCAATACCTTCCAATGGTTCTTGGAAAAGCAGTCGGAAATGCAAGCAAAGTTAATGGATCATCTGCATGTAGTCCAGGGGAAGCTGAACGAAATCTCAGCATGCAGTCAGTATTTTGTCAGCCTGTGCAGGACTGCTACCCTTGGCTTCCTGAGATTCCGTCTGTGGGACTAGCTCTTCTTCAATGGCTGAATGGATTCCCCAAACAGACAGGCTCCTGGCTGTCTTCCTAACTGGCAGTGACGGGATCCCCCTACATGTCGTCATCTGTGCCTTTGTGGCAAATGACTGGAGCCATCATAGACTCAGGCCAACTGCTCTACACCTGGGAGTCCAGGCTGACTCCCAGGAGACCATCCAGCCAGCATAGACTGTAGGAAAGCAGGCACTTGCCCTGGGCCCATGTTCCTTAAGAAAAAAGAGAAAATAAATAATTAAAGTGGTCATTTGTCTCAAACCAAGCAAGCTTGACCCTTGACTTGCTCATAGAGTGGCTCTGACAGGATGCAGCAATGTAAGAGCCGAGGGAAGGTCATGGCCGACTGCCTGAGCAGTAAATAGACCAGGAGGATCTGGGACCTGGGACTTGGGTTATGGATAAGTCCCCATTCAGGTAACATGGCTGCTGTCAGACTACAGTAAATCAGCAGGGTAGCAGCAAGGTAACTTCCGAAGTCCACGCACTGTTATCCCTCCTAACTTGAAATGAGATTTTGTTCTTACTTTTGGAGAGGAAGAAGAGCATTAGAAAAGCTGATCTTCTTTGTAAAACTCAAAGTGAAAATAAACAGTAAATATTTACCATGAACCTTAGTGTGTTTCTTTCTTAGAAAGCCTCAATTGTCATTCGTAGTCCTAGGTTATCGGGCTAAAACCACATGGCCATGTGATCTCTTTTCTGTTTGCAAAGGTTAGCTGTTTTGATTCACGATAAATCCATTGTGTCTTTGACCTCAGACTTCTGCTTCAGCACACTTCAGACTGCACCACGACCTACTGGGAATGTCTGAGAACTAATACTTAGACACGCATATGCATGTATATGCCTATGTGTACATATAAGTATCATTTTAGGATCTCGATGGATTCATTGCCATCTTTTAAAGTTCACCATGAATTTTCTCCTCATTCCAAAGAAATATTCTCTGTCACGTTGGTTTCTTAACTTTAGAAGAGGGCCTTCCTAATCGTTTCTACTTCGGGTCCAGCAGAACCCCTTCAATTTCATCCTGAGAGACACCAACACTCCTGGGCACATGTCTGCCTCCGGGCCAAGTGTACATGACATCCTCATGGTCCTGAGAAGTGCTGGAAAACATACTACACTCATGCTCTATGTGGACCTTACAAGTTGGGACAACACCTTCATTTCTTCTTTCACACTGTGTCTCTCTGACAGTATTTCTCCCAACTCTGGCTTTCTCAGGAATACAGGTCAAACTCTGTTTTACTCTTCTTACTATTGAACTCATTTATTGATGAAAGAAGCAAATCACTCAGACCCTGATGGATGTGGAAAGGGTTTCAGAATGTGATCTCTCTGCTGGCAAGGCAAAGTGATTCAGAGGACCAGGGAACTCGGGAAGTTTAAGCAAGCAGCCACTGCCTTCAGTGAATCCCATGCTTCTATGCCCTGGGCCCGCTGAGGTGGCAGAGCGTATCAGTCATTTTGGAGGAGCCGTCCAACACAGGGCCTTTGACATCCTAGAGGCTTCTTTCCCAGGGTGGCCAGCTTGAGCCAAATGTAAGTCTGAGGGACCAGCTTCTAAGGGCGCTGATCCCTCTCCAATACCTGACCTTGGGACACGCTTGGATCATCCATGCTGGCTCCTTGGGCTGAAGGCACACTGGGCTAGGAATTCCTTTGCTTGCTTCGTGTCTGATGGTGAATCCATATGCATGGTTTCCGTTGATTCTCTGGATTGAGCCCCATAGCCAGTAGGGATGCCATTGAGAAGAGCATTCCCCTGTGCAGGCAGTGGCCTTGGGGACCCAAACGTCGCCTGTGTTTCGGTCTTCTCGGGAAGGAAGCGAATTTCAGTCTCGGCCAAGTTTATAAGGCTTCCTGTGTGGCTGAAGGTGAGACAATTTGACAACCTCCCTTTGCGTATCCTCAATCACCACTGTGCCTGGCCATCTTGGCTCTCCTATTTCAGGCCACCTGAGAGAAATGTGCTGTTTTCCTATGAGAATGGCCAATGGTGTGATGGCCTCTAGAAGTAGAAATACAATATGATTCTCAATGCAACATTTGCATGTTAGAGGTCTCTGGCTAAACTCTGAGCCTTGTGGCAGGGAAACTTGACCTGGGGATCACCCTAGGGGAAA
>JAIOJX010000018.1:10037335-10071636 GCA_022376925.1 Tragulus kanchil | reverse complement strand
GTGTGAATCCGTGTGTGGACTGACTTGTTGAGCCATCTCTGAATAATGGAGCTTCTGTGTGATGACACCAGGTATCCTTCCCTATTGCCTTGAGTTTGGCCTGTGGTGGAACACTGGTTGGAATTTTCCCTTCACACAAGGTGGGAAATTTCCTTTCTGGTGCTAGGGAACGGTGATGCTGAAAGACTGTTTTTGCGCTCCTTTTGTTTGTTGGCTATTTGATAATACCTGCTGTGATAATCAGGCTCGATTCCATCTTATAGTCCCCCTAAGGTATAAGAAAGATTTGTTCGAACACTGCGTGGCCACTCTATTGTTTAGACTACGGTGAGGGCAAACGGTTAAGATGAAACATTTGAAATTCCAACACTGTTCCTTTTTTGCATATGCAGTTGGAAACAGCTGCCTTGATGAAATACTCTTTTTAGAATTCTGACCCTGAGAAAAGAGACATCTTTCTAGGAGAACGCATGAAGTTAAATCAGAAACGAGAACTCACATCAACTGCTATTTTTGTGTTTTGTGTTTGTCGAGGAGGTGCTGTGACCTGTGGTGTCAATCATGTGGTCATGATTCCCTGTCTTCCCTTTTGCACGTACTTTGCTTTTAAGAGGAATCTTTGTTTGAAAACAAAGATTGTTGAGGACATTGTGGAAGTTCACCCTTTTGGTTTTGTCCCAGGACTCGATTGTCCTTTGCGTGAGTTTGTGTTTGTCTTGCGTGTCAGTGTGCGGCATATGGAATCTCCAGTTCGTTTCCTGAATGCAGACCCTTGAGGCACATTCGCCAGAACTGGACCGTTTTCCACAAGAATGCTTCTGACATAGTTTATAAATGAGCTCTATTTCAGTGACTCAAAAGTGAAAGTGCCTACAAATCAAATAGGTGCTAGTGTTTAGAGAATTGGCCCAAGCGAACTACAAGGCCCCATGATCTGGGAAATATTCAGTACTGAATTGATAGCTGCTCTTGACAGCGAGCTTAAGTCTGTTGTTTCGCTAAACGGAACACTCCTGTTGTGCCTAGCTTTGTTAGAGATCAAATAAGGCCTTCCATCTGTTCCACCTGTTGCAAATTTGTCAGCAAGAAAATATCGGTCACTTGATATGATGAAACAGTCAGTCTATCAAAAGAGCCTCCCCAGAGTTTGGTATCTTGAACCAAGTTAAATGGCAAGAATTCATTGACTATCTGGGTCATTTCAAAAGGGATAAGGAGGTGGAACATCGGTTGCTGGGCAAATCGAAGCTAACCAACCTTCGCCTTCTTGGAGAGGAAAACCAAAACATACATTTCCAAGCAGAAAATGCTGGTGTGACAAACAGTTCCCAGTTACTTGCCTCTTAGTGTTCACTAAAAATTCACGTGTTTAAGAGTTGAGGATTCTAATCTGAATATGGAAATATAGCTACTAAAAGTAAAAGGAAAAATTATTGGCATATAGTAGGAAAGTAGGACATTTTGGTTCAAAAAGGAGGAGTTGCACATGGTCAGGCTGAGATTAGATTAAACTTGGATAAATAGATCTCACAAATATATGTGGGTGATTCACCAAATACTTGGAGAACTTCTACATTATCATGCTCAATTGGAAAATATCAGAATGTACAATCTTTACATAGGATACACAATCATAGTAATGCTAAAATATGCCTAGAAAAAATGGCCAGAGGAAATTCTCCAGATATTAAGGCGGATTTCATGGCGAGGAGAAACGATATTACCTTCTTCTTTCCAGTTTTCTGCATGGATGAAATTGAAGACAGAATGCAGCAGACAGGACCAGGAGTCAGTCTTGCAGCGACTAATAGCCTGGGATGTTTGGAATTGCAACCTTGATGTCAGATGCTGTTTTTGGTTTTCTTTCTGTCTTTCTTTCTTTTCTCTTTTGACTTTGTTTCTTATGTTTTGGCCGCTCTGGGTTTTCACTGCTGCTGCAGGCTCCTCCCTAGTTGCAGGAGTTGGGGACCATCTCTAGTGGAGTTGAGCAGGCTTCTTGGTGCAGTGAATTCTCTTATTGTGGAACTCAGGCTCCAGGACTCATGGGCTTCAGGTGTGTGGGCCATGTTCTCCATAGTTGCAGCTTCGAGGTTCCAGTGCACAGGATCAACAGCTGTGGCTTAGGGCTCAGTTGCTCCTCAGGCATGTGGGATCCTCACGGATCCGGGATCGAACTCGTGACTTCTGCATTGGGACAGGCAAAATCTTTACCACTGGGCTATGAGGAACCCCTCTTTTTGTGTGTTCGTGTGTGCTTATAAATGGGGACCTGTTCCTATGGAAGAAAGAAATTTCGTAAAGAGGTCAGCTTCAGAATTATAGCTCAGTAGTGTTCTCCTGACAGACAGTTCTGACATGTGCCTCCTTGTCAGAGAATAGGTGCCTCTTTTCTACCAATTAAGGATTTCTCTTTCATTCTCAGGAGAAGCACTGCTTCAGCAGCTTGTACGACTGGGAAATTTCTATGTAGCCAGCACTAGATAAAAGTGCCATCGCTTAAAGGAGATTGAGTCTCCACGATGAGATAATGCCAACATGTATCCTCAGAGGTGGTTTCTTTGAACCCATAGTTGTGTGCATTTAGTTTCCTCCAAAATCTTCAGCCACTGAGCAAATGTCAGCATCGGGAGGAGCAACGTGGAGAATTTGGTCTCAGTTATTTTTGCAAGATTGCTAGTGAAGACACCGGTGAGCCAGTATTAACTCATCTCACTGCATTTGTCCTTTAGTCATCCATTTATTAGTATTTAGTGAGTACTGAATCTTGTGCCATAATCTGTGTAACCTTTAGACTATATTTATGTTGTCTTCCAGTGCCCAATGATCTTAGTTGACCAAGTTTTGAGACGTTTTGACAAACTTCCCATCAAATTTAGTCAAATTTCTCTTGACCTCCATCTGACTGTGAGGTTCCTTAGGGAGCTCTGAAGGCATCTCATGGAAGAATATTTCCTTAGTTTTATGTTGAACCACAGGAAAGTATTTTCAAGGAGTGGTGAGCCTTCTCAGATTATACTCTATGGGTAAATGTCACTCTATGTCCTGGGATAACCTATCAGTCATAATTCTGGTTGTGTCCCAGCAGCTCGTTAAGACTCCTTATCAACCCATTGTGATCAGACCTTTAGCCTTGCCTGTGAAGTCTTTCATAGACAGCTAAGCTGATGCTCTGCAAAAGGGCTTCAGATTCAAGAAGATTCCTAGGGAGGACATCTAAGCAAACATGGGTCAGATACTTCAGGGAATTTGGTGAAGAAATTTCTATCAAACTGGTAGGAAAAGCAAACCTTCTTTCTCGCAGGCAGCCACACTGGGCCCTACATCTGTCTGCAATCTGACAGTGACACTGGCCCTTGAAACAAAAGGGATTGGGGCTGTGGTGTATGCCGGTACTCAGGAATGAAGAGTGAAGAGGAACTGTCAACTGCTTCCTTAAGAGGCTTGTGAAGCACTGGCTTTGGAGATACCTGGTATTCATAAAAAATTGAAAGCCTAAAGCACTATTGCCCCTGAAATAATGCAGCGATATGGAGAACAATCCTTTGGCGAAATAAAAGTCAAGTGAGAAAACGCAAGTGACTCGGAAGTGGGCAGTGCCTCCTTTAGAGCAGAAGAGGACAGCGCTCCACTACCAAATACCGCTTTTCCAGGGCCCTTGTGACATGTGTTGGCTTACCCCAGTTCTAGCACCTTATCACTTTGATGAGACAACCAGAAAAATTGAACTCTGAATAAACTGGTGGATATGGTTATAATGTTTATGGACTCTGGCTGGTGTATTACTGATTCTGATCTGTGTTCTTCAGATACAGGGAAGCCGTGGCCCTCAGGTTACTCATGACTCACAGTAATTTGGTCTATTTTACCTCTACAAGTCTGGCTACCCGGCGACATGTCTCCCCCAGAATGTCAGATCCAGGCTGGATTTCAGGCTTATTCCCCTGAATCTTTCATGCACGATGTTTCTTGCTTGAGACTCGAATCGAGAGTGTTTCCAACCTGGTACCCACTCTCCAAATCAGAAACCCGCCAGACCAGTCATCGCCCGATCACCTGACCGACTTGGGGAAGGTTGAAGTGGAATCGGAGGTTGAAATTCAGACACCCTAAATATGGGCTCCTCTGCCAAGATGAAACATACCGATATGTTTCCCTCAGTACTGAGGTATCAAAGAAAGGAAATGCAACAGAGCTCAGTGAGCTCGGCCCCTAACACAAGCCGTCGTTCTGATCGTGCACCCTGTCACGAGGTAGTTCGTCCTGCTCAGCCCCTGATCTGTCCCTTGGTGGGCTCCCCACTGGCAACCAACTGTCAGTGAGCAATGGTTAGTGGGGTCCTGCCCACTCCCAAGCAACTGCGACATTAGGAATGGACAGTTAGTGAGGGATTCAGACAGCAGGGAGTGGTGGTCTTGAAGTTGTGAGTGAGGAACAAGGCAGATCCAAGCCTTGTCCCCAAGGCCCTCCAGGCCTCCTGGCCTTGGGGAGGCCTGTGAGGTGGGTGCCCCAGAGAACAGGCTATGTGCCATGTCCTGTAAGGCTCCAGAACCCTCAGCAAGGCCGTCCATCCACTCGCCTTGACCCAGTCTTTGAGGCAGCAGGAACTGCTCCCCTGTCCCTGTCTCTGCAGCCTGATAGCAGTTGCCAAGTGCCTGGGTCACAGCATGTGAGACGTGGTCTCTCCGTCTTTGGGAGGCTTGGGGAGCCTGAGGGTCAGTTGGGTTGGGCACTGGGCTCCCTTAGTGATGAGAGCTGGGCAGGGCCTGGGGACCTGGCCCTGAGGGAGCTACCAGCTGTGCTCTGTGCACACCAAGCCAGGATGGGGACCATGGACAGTGAGAGCCGTCTTTTGGGACCTTTCCCTTTCTTTTCAGGACAGAGATTAACATTCATTTGATCGAGATTTCTAGGAACATCCTTATCTGCTCATGACCTGACCTCAAGAACAAAGGCTCTGACGCCAAGAAATCTGCACCAGCAAGCCACGTCTCTCCCTCAACTTTTGCTTTCAAAAGAGCTTTGATGAAAGTTTTCAAGAACTTTGGGGTTTACAGGGCACGAGTCACCCATCTCCTTGCACAGCCCTGTAATGAACCTTTCTCTGTTCCAAGCGCCAGCAATTTAGCATTGTTTGGCTGTGCTGACTTGGCGATGTTGGGTGACATTCTACCCTTGCTTCCTTTCTCATATACGAATCGGCCTTATGCTGCAGGCTGTGTCTCTGCACTCCCTCTTCTCTTCCACTGGCCTGAGTATCTGTTTTGTGCCAGTACCACACCTGTCTGATGATGGTAGTTTTGGAGCCTAGCTGAAAGTCAACAAGCCTGACACTGAGGCTCTTCCCTTCCCTGTCAGAGTTATCAGATGGACTCAGGGTCATTTGTGGCTGTCCTACTAACGCTTTGTGTCCAGGGCACATGGAGACTCTCATGGAACTGGTCATCCACAGTCCTCCAAAATGGGAGGGAGTAGCAGCACGTCAGTAAGCTGACCGTGGAAGTATTTCAAAATGCAACAGAAGGCAGAAGTAAACACGGCTCCCTCATTATAAGTGGGCTTTAAGTCATGTTTCTGTTTCAGGGTGGAATGCATTCCTGACTTGGGGAGGAAGCATGACAAACCAATCCCTGGCTTCAGTAGTTGAATCGCCTCTCTGCTTTTGCATTTTCTAGATCAATTTTAGAGGACCTATCTCCTGGGCCTCTACAGCAGGTGCTGTTTAGCCCCTGGGGGAACCCACACGTTTCCGAGCACCAGGCGTGAAGGGTCTGCCAGATGTGCAGTTGGAGTCTGAGAACTGACAGACCCGCTCCCAGAGCCATGCCTGCCACGGTCCAATGACCTCAGGTAAGCCATTCCCCTTCTCTGAAACACTTCATCCGTAATCAGTTCTTTATGCACCTCTGGATTCCAAACTCATGCTCGTTGCACGGTCAGCCATGCACTGACACCCCGTATATGTGTTTGTTCGTGATCAACCCTGGCTCCCCTGGCTGCACAGGCAGTGCTCCTCTGGCACCCTAGCGAAGAAAAGTGAAACGTTCCTTGGGCTGGGCCCCATGGTGCACAGCAGGCACAAGGCATTCAGTGACACAAATGAGATCCTGGTCATGAGACCTCCCTCCCCACACAGTTGCCCATTCATGCACAGTAGTAACAGATGAGAGAGGGTGTTGCCTTTAGTAGGCTTATAAAATTCCTCCAGTATCTTTGGCATTTTCTCCCCACATACCTGCCATGCATCTGCCCTCCACATGAGCATCTGCATGTGTATCCTTCATGTGGATGGACAGCCTTTATACTTCTTTGCTTTATCACTCATCAATTCTCTGTAGCCAAGTCTTCCAGTTTCACAAAAGGCACATTCCCTCCCTGCCCACCACCTCTGCCCCCTAGCCCCTACTGCCCCATCCTGACACTTTATTTCTTTTCCATGTCCCAGGATTCTCCATTGTAGCCTTTTGAAATCACGACCCCCGCATCTAGCGAAGATTCGGGCAGAAAGGACACGTTTAACAAGCTGTAAACACTGTGTCGTCCTAGGCAAAGTGTGGGTCAGCACTCCATTTAGGAAGACGGCCAGTCCTCTCAGCCTCCACTAACTAATCCTTGGCACCCAAGTTGACTCATGATGGATCCCAGTACGTGCTATGCGTTTGGAAAGACCGCTTTTGGCCAGCCAAGGTCTTGTCTAGATCAGGGCCTCACCACAAGAGACGAGGAAAGGGCTTTTCTGTGGAAGTTCAAATACTCACAGTAGATGAAACAATCCAGAGTGAAAAGCACAGGCGTAAAGACCCTAAATGAGTCCATGATCGAGTCTATCGCCTCCTCGCTAACTGCCCGGCCAAGGCCAGTGCCCCAGAAGGAGAGGAAGCGGCTTACAGAAGCGCTCTTACAGCGGCCTGGAAGCTCCTGAAAGAGAGGCACATTTGGGTCTGGCAAGAGCGGCAGGTGAGCCCAGGTCCACCACGTGGTCTCCGAGGGGCCAAAGAAGCGACGTTTTAAAGGAAGCACAAGCCCAAATGGGCTGTCCCAAAGTCTGAGGAAAGGAAAGGCTTCACTTCACCCTGGTACCTTCAGCAAGGAGGCCCTTCCATATGATGATAAACCCCAGGTGCACACCCGTTACCCCTCTTCCAAGGGAAATGCAAATGCAGTCTTCTCAAAGCTCCAGGGTGCACCCAAACTGCCCGTCAGTCCCTGACGCTGACCATGAGAAAGAGGGCGAAGGAAGGAAACCCTCAAGAGTAATGTTCTTACCTTGTCCAATCAAGGAGCTGAGTCTAGGGGATAGAGCTGGGTGTGTGCTTCCATCTCTGCCAGCAGATTGTAGCCTCACTGTGCCCAAGGCTCTGAAAGAGGGAGCACCGTCGCCAGCCAAAGGCCCTGGCCGTGTCCCTTGAGCCTGCTACCTCCTCCAGCAAGGTTGACCCTGGAGAGGCACCTGTAACCCCGACTCGGAAGGCACAGTGGCATCCTCCATTGCCACTGAGCCGAGGTTGCATGGTTCCTCCGTCTAGCAAACAGAAAAAGGAAGATGCAGGCCACAGCGTGTGAGCAAGAGCGGCAAGAGCCTCAACCCTCAGCTGGCTCAAGGGCTCTTAATCCCAGCAGCGCCAACAAGCCGCCCATGGGCAAGCAAGGGAGACAGCCCACCAGCATGACATTCCCACAGGGCCGTGTCCCATTGAGAGAGGCACGATGGTCTGGTTTAAATTTCAAGATCACCCATTTTGGCGGCCGTGGTCAAGGCGTCAGCCCGACGGAGAAGACTGCGAGGGTGCTTTTGATTGAGGCCAACATACCCAGTGAGAGGCGTGGCATTCAAGTTCCACTTCGAAGGCTGAAGCAGCTGGATGATAAAGGGAAAGAAAAGCTCGTGAACAGAGCCAGGAAAGCATACGGGCAAAGCGTGATCTGGTGTTTGTCACTGATATCCCACTACAGAGAAAGGGTCGTTTGTGGGTCTTTTGGGGCTCTTTCCTGGACTATTGTGCTGCTGACATCAGTTACCCCGTGAGGAAAGCCGTGCAAGAGGGGATCTGCAGATGCGTTTCCCAAAGGTGGATTATGCCGACCTGGACGATTCTGAGGAGGAGACCTGCGTGGCTGGGAAGACGCCCTGCAAGAGAATCCTCCTGACCGGACGAGGGCTGCTTGGGACCGAGCCAACCGGAAGCTGGTGGACTTTATCGTGAAAAGAAAGGGGCCGACCCACATCTTCTGGACATTGTCAAGGGCAAGAAAGAGTCCAGGTGGCTGGCGTCCTTCAGGAAGTCATACAGGTACGTGATCTGCGTGGAAACATACCTGGAGGATGAAGATCAGCTTGACGTAGTGACCAGCCATTTACAAGAAATCTACAGGCATGTGGACAAGAGAGCGCTGGCTCCAAGGAGAGATGACTCAGTGAGCTTCGTTCTGGAAGTCCTCCTGCCAGAGGCAATCATTTACTCAGTTGCTGCACTGGATGAACTAGACTACAAGGAGGCAGAAGCCAAGTACCGGCAAGGGCCACCTCTGCGTTCCCGGGAAAAGAACTCTTTGATAAGACTATCCTGAAGGAAATATGAAAGAGATCAGCAAGGAGGGCGTGGAGACATAGCTCTCTCCCTGCACCCATCCCCTCCTCAGGGGAGACGCCTCAGCCCTACCATTAGCAAGAAATCCCCATCTGTATATGTGGTATGATCCTTCCACTCCCTATGGTAGGTAAACACCTTCTGGAAACCTGAGGTCTTGGGAGTGCCTTAAATGCACTCTGCAAGTGGCACAGTCATTGTCAGTTTCTTGTTCCCAACCCCCTCACACCACTAACTGGTTAAAATATCGTAAACAGAGAACGTCTCCTCTACTTGCCCGGATGTGTAATCTTCCAGATACTTTCACGACTTCATGGCTTTTGGCTATATTTTATATTTGAAAGACACACGCATTCTTTTATTACGTGGACTGAAAAGCTAAAAGAACCAACACCGACAGTATCCGAAATGAAGCAGCAAGCCTTTTTAAGATCTGAGGCGTGTCGTTTACAGAACAACCGTAAGGGCTTCTCCTTCCTCCTGTGACACATACAAACACATGACGCATTGGATTCCTTCTTATGACACGTCCTGACTTTTCCCTGTCCTGCATGTTCATTTGGAAAAGCAGCCCTGTGAGATGGAGCCAGTGACACAGATGGCTGCTATGCACCACCACTACCTTCCAATGGTTCTTGGAAAAGCAGTCGGAAATGCAAGCAAAATTAATGGATCATCTGCATGTAGTCCATGGGAAGCTGAACGAAATCTCAGCATGCAGTCAGTATTTTGTCAGCCTGTGCAGGACTGCTACCCTTAGCTTCCCTGAGATTCCGTCTGTGGGACTAGCTCTTCTTCAATGGCTGAATGGATTCCCCAAACAGACAGGCTCCTGGCTGTCTTCCTAACTGGCAGTGATGGGATCTCCCTACATGTCGTCATCTGTGCCTTTGTGGAAAATGACTGGAGCCATCATAGACTCAGGCCAACTGCACTACACCTGGGAGTCCAGGCTGACTCCCAGGAGACCATCCATCCAGCATAGACTGTAGGAAAGCAGGCACGTTGCCCTGGGCCCATGTATAGAATAAATCAAACAAATGAAAACTACAAAAAAAAAAAAAAACATAAAAAACCCCCAATAAACAAAGAAACTAATAAACCCCAAACCAATCAATTGAATAAGCAAAATAGTCCACCACAAACAAGCAGAAAAAAATGAAAAAGAAAAAAAAAAAAAGTTAAATACTGTCCTTGGTTTTTATCTTCATATCTGCCTGTTGGAAACCAATCTGCTCTTGATGGTGGTGTCTTGATGGCATGGTCTTTCCCTTACAGTGCCGGTTGCTGTGGTTTCTGTTTTTGTGTTCAGCAAAATGAGGGCTTTGCTGCCATACTGGGTGCTGGCTGGGACAGTGGGCTGATCCCAGTCAGTCGGGCGGAGGCAGCGCGCAGTCCCGTGTTGGAGGGCGGCGCCCCGGCTCGACCTCGCACCCGCTGTCGTCTCCAATCCCTGCTCTTGCCCCGGCTTCCTCCGCTGCTGCTGCAGCTCTAGGGGAGCGCACGCTCCTCCACCACTGCCGGTTATGTGTCTAAGTACCAAAGGCGGACGCGAGCTTTCCCGTCCAACTCGTGCCCGGTCCCTGGTCAGCAACCCGTGGACGACTTCCTCTCTCCGTTCAGCAAGCCCTCCAGTTGGAGTGGCTGAACTTACCCGCCCCTCGCGGCGTCCGCGGCTCCTCGCGGCGGCCGCGGGTTCCGGCGGCTCCTCGCGGCGGCCGCGAGGGGTTCCGGCGGCTCCTCGCGGCGGTGGATTTCTTCTTATAACACGTCCTGACTTTTCCCTGTCTTGTATGTTCATTTGGAAAAGCAGCCCTGTGAGGTGGAGCCAGTGACACAGATGTCTTCTATGCACCACCACTACCTTCCAATATTTCTTGGAAAAGCAGTCAGAAATCCAAGCAAATTTAATAGATCGTCTGCATGTAGTCCACAGGAAGCTGAATGAAATCTCAGCATACAGTCAATATTTTGTCAGCCTGTGCAGGACTGCTACCCCTTGGCTTCCCTGAGATTCCATCTGTGGGGCAAGATCTTCTTCAATGGCTGAATGGATTCCCCAAACACACAGGCTCCTGGCTGTCTTCCTAACCGACAGTGACGGGATCCCCCTACATGTTGTCATCTGTCCCCTTGTGGAAAGTGACTAGAGCCATCATAGACTCAGGCCAACTGCACTACACCTGGGAGTCCAGGCTGACTCCCAGGAGACCATCCATCCAGCATAGACTGTAGGAAAGCAGGCACGTTGCCCTGGGCCCATGTTCCTTAAGAAAATGAGAAAGCAAATAATTAAAGTGGTCCTTTGTCTCAAACCAAGCAAGTTTGACCCTTGGACTTGCTCATAGAGTGGCTCTGACAGGATGCAGCACTGTAAGAGCCGAGGGTAGGACATGGCCGACTGCCTGAGCAGTAAATAGACCAGGAGGAACTGGGACCTGGGCCATGGGTTACAGAAAAGTCCCCATTCAGCTAAACATGGCTGCTGTCAGAGTACAGTGACTCAGCAGGGTAGCAGAGAGGTAACTTCCGTCCACGCACTGTTATCCCCTCCTAACTTGAAATGAGATTTTTGTTCTTTCTTTTGAGAGGAAGAAGAGCGTCAGAAAAGCTGATCTTCTTTGTAAAACTCAAAGTGAAAATAAACAGTAAGTATTTAATATGAAACTGAGTGCGTTTCTTTCTTACAAAGCCTCAATTGTCATTCATAGCCCTAGGTTTTGGGCTAAAACCACATGGCCATGTGATCTCTTTTCTGTTTGCAAATGTTAGCTGTTTTGATTCACGATGAATCCATTGTGTCTTTGACCTCAGACTTCTGCTTCAGCACACTTCAGACTGCACCACGACCTACTGGGAATGTCTGAGAACTAATACTTAGACACGTATATGCATGTATATGCCTATGTGTACATATAAGTATCATTTTAGGATCTCGATGGATTCATTGCCATCTTTTACAGTTCACCATGAATTTTCTCCTCATTCCAAAGAAATATTCTCTGTCACGTTGGTTTCTTAATTTAGAAGACGGCCTTCCTAATCGTTTCAACTTCGGGTCTAGCAGAACCCTTCAATTTCTTCCTGAGAGACACCAACACTCTGGGCACATGTCTGCCTCCTGCCAAGTGTACATGACATCCTCATGGTCCTGAGAAGTGCTGGAAAACATACTACATTCATGCTCTATGTGGACCTTACAAGTTGGGACAACACCCTTCATTTCTTCTTTCACACTGTGTCTCTCTGACTCAGTATTTCTCCCAACTCTGGCTTTCTCAGGAATACAGGTCAAACTCTGTTTTACTCTTCTTATTGAACTCATTTATTGATGAAAGAAACAAATCTCACAGACCCTGATGGATGTGGAAAGGGGTTCAGAATGTGATCTCTCTGCTGGCAAGGCAAAGTGATTCAGAGGACCAGGGAACTCGGGAATTCAAACAAGCAGCCACTGCATTCAGTGAATTTCATGCTGCTCTGCCCTGGGCCCGCCGAGGTGGCAGAGCGTATCAGTCATTTTGGAGGAGCCGTCCAACACAGGGCCTTAGACATCCTAGACGCTTCTTTCCCAGGGTGGGCAGCTTGAGCCAAATGTAAGTCTGAGGGACCAGCTTCTAAGGGCGCTGATCCCTGTCCAATACCTGACCTTGGGACACGCTCGGATCATCCATGCTGGCTTCTTGGGCTGAAGGCACACTGGGCTAGGAATTCCTTTGCTTGCTTCGTGTCTGATGGTGAATCCATATGCATGGTTTCCGTTGATTCTCTGGATTGAGCCCCATAGCCAGGAGGGATTCCATTGGGAAAAGCATTCCTCTGTGCAGGCAGTGGCCTTGGGGACCCAAACGTCGCCTGTGTTTCGGTCTTCCGGGAAGGAAGTGGATTTCAGCCTCGGCCAAGTTTATAAGGTTTCCTGTGTGGCTGAAGGAGACAACTTCGACAACCTCCTGTGAGTATCCTCAATCACCACTGTGCCTGGCCATCTTGGCTCTCCTATTTCAGGCTACCTGAGAGAAATGTGGTGTTTTCTATGAGAATGGCCAATGGTGTGATGGCCTCTAGAAGTAGAAATACAATATGATTCTCAATGCAACATTTGCATGTTAGAGGTCTCTGGCTAAACTCTGAGCCTTGTGCAGACTTGACTGGGGATCACCCTAGGCAAAGTGTATGCTGAGGAAACAAAGGCGACCATGGCAATGGAAAATGCTCCATGACAGTGGGGCTTGTCCTATCTGGGTTTTGACAACGTTCATGGGATTGAGTGATTGAAACAGACCAGTGCCGAAATCCAGCGGTTCCTTGCTCTCAGTCTTTGCCACCGCTTTGATCGCCTCAACCCAGGATTCACTCACCTACACTATCTGCCCGAATTTGCTCCCATTCAGGCTATTTGAATATCTGAGGATATCCCACCATGTATGCCTCTGTCATTCATTCTCCTAATGCCCTCCTGACTGTCCAGTCTCAGAGTCTTTTGCATTTGATCCAATCTTGTTACCACGTGGCCACCTAGTGAGACTTGAGTTCAATGATCCATCCTTTCTTGGAATGGGATGGCTGGATGTGCTTGTGCATTGAACATTTTCATGTCTTCACACCTGTTTCCTTGGTACTGGCACTGGGACAATATGCATGCACCAAGTTCCAGGCAAATTCAATGAGAGAGCACCCTGTTGTTAACTCTAGCCACGATGCCGTCCGTGAGGTCTCTCGAACAGAAACAACTGAAAAGGAATATTTGTACTCCATGGGCAGGATCTCCCACATGTCCAGCACTCCATATCCCATTAGACCCATTTACTCTTTTCTGTATAATTGGTACTAGATTAAGTCAATCAACAAGGAAAAACATGCAGAGACCTTATTTTTTCTTTGTTAGAATAGTATTCTGAGTGCTTTTATATGACTATATACCTAGCTAACTCGATAGATGGATATTAACTCCTGTCTCTTTTTGAACTTCATATAATATTTGACTAGTTTCCCCCCTCCCCACCGCTTTTTGAAGATTGCCTCTTTCCCTAAGGTGTATTCTTTTCTGTTTTGTTGTAACGTGACCATATATGTATGTGTTTATTTCTGGGCTCTCTAGTCTGTTTCACTGATCTGTGTGGTTTTTTTGTGCCATGATTATATGAAGTTTTGATTATTATAGCTTTGTAGTACAGTTTTAAATCAGAGCACATGATACTGCCAGCATTTCTTTTTCTTTCTTGATATTGCTTTAGCTACAGGGGTCTTCTGCTGTTCCGTACAAAGTTTAGGATAATTGACTATATACAGTATTAAATGTACTACCTCTATTTTTCATTAAATATTACACTATGATATGTATGCACTAATATTAGCTTTTAAACAATGGCAAGACTATCTTTGTATTTATTTCAGCTTAAGATTTCTATGAAATAAACTATGTGCAGAGATATTTTAAACTTTACGCTGAAAACTCTCAGAAATAGCAGATGTAAATCATTTAATCTTAAGGAGAGGAAACCTGGGATAAGTAAGTTGCATTTTAACATCTAATTTATCTGTGCTACAATTTCTCTTTCTAGAGACATGCCTAGGTTTACTGGGATGATAGTTTCTCAGTCCCACACAAGGGATTGTGTTTAAGTTTGAATATGATTAAAAGTTTAAGTAAAATTATAAGTACATAAATTCCTATCAGTCTGTTCAGAACTCTATTTTGCCTATTCTCTCATGCTAATGTTCGAAGCTCATTTGGGTTTTGGTATCAGTGTCAAATCAGGAACTAGGAAAATAAGGTGCTCATTTGTCTATAGTTGACACATACAGAAGATACTTTATCCTGTTAGAGCAATTAGAGGGCAGGTGCTCTGTTCTACTTATAAGATTTGGGAACGATCACCACTTAATTATTCTTTACTTTCTAATCTCATCCGTTGAACTGTTTTATTAACATTCTGAGGAACTATGTTGTCAAATGAGTCGGAAGTGTTTCAATTAGAATCTCTGCAAACATGCCATTCCATAGAAGGATGACTACATCTTATTGTGTTGGCCATAGGAGAGAAAAAAGCAATAATCTGCCGTAGTAATATTTTGTAAGCCATCTGGGTTGTTTTATATATCCAGAACAATACCACCATTATCTTTCATACACACACACACACACACACAAACACACACCTTGAACACTTGGGCTATGACTCAGGCTGGCCTAATTATGGCATGACTCATCTCAATCCCATAGATTCTATGGTCATTAATGAACATATCACCCTAAGGAAACTATGCAAAATCCTTTGCTTGGGTTTTTAGGGAAAACTTTGAGATGTTTTCTCTTTGTCCTAGGCTTAAAGTGCAAAAGTCCAAAGGTGCCTGCAGTCTTGTTTTGGAGATGAACTACACTGACAGAATCAGAGCCAATACTCAAACAAGATGAGGGTCATAGAATGATTGCAGATGGTGTCTGAATTCCAGAAGGATCCAGTTATCCTTAGTGAGAATTGGATTTTTCATTTCGTGTAAAGTTTGTATTTTAATCTAGTATTAGAGTTCTCCTGTCTAAAAGGAGTCCTTCTTTCTAAATCCCTTTCAGGAATGACCCTGGAAATTCTACTATTATAACTGATGTTTCCATTGCAAATGTTCCATGCATCAATTATAGTAAGAATGATATTAGGAAAGTTCACGGAGGTGTAACTAGGTATACTTAACTGTTCTAATTTTCACAAAAGCTATATGAGAGAGATGACTTTAATGCATGTATATATTATACATATGAAATCTAAGGGTTTTCCTGGTGGTCCAGTGGGTAAGGATACCGCCTTGCAGTGCAAGGGCACCAGTTCAATCCCTGGCCTGGGAAGATCCCATGTGCCCACGGAGAGACTGGACCGATGTGTCCAACCTCTGAGCTGGAGCTCTGGAGCGCATGTGCCCAGAGCCGGCGCTCTGCAGCGAGAGAGGCCACTGCATTTGGAGGCCCACACAGGCCAAAAGAACAAAGATGGAAATAAACGAAAGATCAATCGAAGTGGCCAAAGGAAAAAGAAAAAAAACTTTAAAATTTAAGTAACTTCCTTGTAATTTTAGATTTGGAAAATAGATTTATTGTCCAAACTGCTTGATTTCAAAAGTTTCCTTATAGATCGTCCAATACCTCGCTTCTCCTCTGACATACCATTTGTGCACAAGAAATGGTCTACATATTATAGATGCAGGGTGAACAAAACATAATCTCTGCTTCACAAAGCAGATAGTCTCCTGGGAGGTATAGATAAAACACCCTTCCACACTGTCTCTATCTTCTCAGGATATCATAACAAAATAACATAGACTAGGTGGCTTAAATAACAGACACTTTTTCTCATAGTTGTGGAGTCTGCGAAAGCCACGATCCAGGTGCCAGCAAGGCGACTGTCTAGTCTGAGTTCTTTGGAGTTGAAATGATGACTGCCTTCTCAGTGAATGGAAAGTGAGATTGAGGAGAGAATCTGCTCACAAAGCACTCACCTCTTCTAGCTTGTTGCAAGCTTATTGCCTAGTCCCTGAGAATCTAGTCATGCTTCTAGATTTTCTGTAGTGAAGTCTTTCTGTTACTCGGTGACCTTTGAAAAGGAATCTAGAATAATCCAAACAGGAGGCATTCTGTCTCCCATGTGGTTTCTGCCTAATACACGAAATTCTTCTTGATGGACTGAGAGAGAGCTGTCTGGTGTCTCTCCTTTTTATTTTATTTTAATTTTGACCACTTTTATTGTTCTTTTATTTATTTTTTCACGCAGCTGTATTCTCTGGCCTGTGTGGACTTCCCATTGCAGTGGTCTCCTTGCTGCAGAGCGCTGTCTCCGGGCACGTGTGCCCCAGAGCACTGGCTCATAATTGGACGCACCAGTCCTGCTGCTCCGTGGCACAGGATCTTCCTGGGCCAGGGATAGCACCAGTGCCCCTTGCACTGCAAGGTGAACTCTCTACCCACTGGACCACCAGGGAGGCCCTGGTGTCTCTTCTTATAAGAATACTAATTCTGTCAGATCAGGGCCCCACTCCTTTGATTTTTCTGGGCCTTTCTCAACTTCTGCAAGAATCTATCCTAAAATATAGTCATACTGGTATTAGGAATTCACTATATAAATTGTTTAAACAAACATTCAGTTCATTTCAAAGGGGAAAGGTAAATTCAGCTAAGGTGTAGGATAAACCCAAGACTTTATAAGACAACATCATAAGCTCAAATAAGGTCTCTCACAGTGTTTCTGGTGAAATGAAAATAGATTTAGATAAAATATAAATTTCATACGTTTCAGCCATCTCTTCTATGTTACAGTTTACTTAGCTCAGGCTAGGAGAACCACAGAAGATGTAATTATGTAGATCAACAGATGTAGATGAATACATAAGGCCCACAACTTACAGAGGAGCCTGGCGGGCTATAGGCCACTAGTCACAAAAATTGGACCTGACTAAAGTGACTTAGCATGCAAGCACGAAAACGTACAAAATTTTATAGCTAGATGCCTGAATTGGCATTGGTACCTTGGCTGGAAAATGATAAAAGCCCTGAGCCAAAGCAGAGAGCTGAATTAGAGCAAGAAATACAGGCCCGGGCTTCCATGGTGGTCCGGTGGGTAAGGACACCGCCTTGCAGTTCAAGGGGCGCCGGTTCAATCCCTGCCCTCTGAAGATCCCAAGTTCCACGGAGTGGTGGGCCCAATGTGCCCAATTGCAAGCCGGAGCTCTGGGTGCATGCTCCCAGAGCCGGTGCTCTCGACAACAGAGGCCACTGCGATGGGAGGCCCACACGGGCCAAAGAACAAAGATGGATGAAAAGGGACAAATGAAAGACCAAAAGAAGTGGCCAGCCACCTTCCCGCCCCCCCCCCCCCACCCCCAACCAAAATAAATAAATAAATAAATCTTAAAAAAAAAAAAAAGACAAGATACAAGCACAACTTGATCTTGTGCTCTGTAAAACTGATGGAGAACTGAGTGAATAGTTCTCATTCCTGGACCTATTTTCAACTGATGAGAAGAAATACATCAGAAGAAATACAAGTTTTATGACTGAGAATGACTATGATAATGGTGGAATCTATTTCCTGAAACCATGTCTCTACAGATATATAATTTTGAAATCAAGCAGAAAAATTAGCATGTCAGTATCTTTTAATTCTGGGTCATATCCAGACATAATTCAGGATGATTTGAGTCAATGCTAGAGTGACTCTAGACTGCCCATGTCTAGAGAAAATTATAGTCAGCCCAATGAAGCAGTTCTTAAGCTTTTTCCATGTTGCAGTCACCTGAGGAGTCGTTAAAAATATCCAGTGTTTTGCACCCTCCCCAAAACAGATAAATCAGAGTCCATGGGGACAGGACCAAGAATTTTGAAAAGCTTCCTGGAATCTTTTACCATGTATAGAACCACTAGCCTAATGTTGAGTAGCCATGACCTAAGGCAAAAGTCAGTGAAATTTCTGGATCTAAAACAAGAAGGCCCAGCCTACAGACCGAAGTAGTCTTATTAACCATTACTTGGGTATAGATATTTCATACAAAGATGGCAAAGCTCATTGAACAGTCATCACAGCGAATCACTAGTCAAATGAAATCAAACATTGTTGAGAGGTAACTGGAGATCGAAGCCCACAATTGGGAAAGAACTTAGGGAAGTGTTACTTTGGGAGACCAAATAGTGGTTAAGGATATTCGTTGTGACTTTCTGCTTATAAACTCCACTGAGGAGACAAATCTTACCAAGTTCTCCTTGAAAAATTAATTGGAGGATTTAATCATAAGCAGCATGCAAGTAGGAAATCCACTGGAGTTTAGAGCCTTTAAGGTCAAGAGTCCCTCCAGGGATCGTTTTCTGGCCAGTTAGGAGCTGCTTGCAGGCTGGTTGGGGTGGGGAGACCCAAAGCCGGTAACCAAAAACAAGGACAAAAGTCTGATGATGCCAGCAACTCAGTGGTAGAACTAAGGCTAGACCCAGGTCTCCTGTTTCCTGTGCTACACTACCCTTCTGTGCCAATAGAATTTCTACGCTTCTGGAATTTCTGAGCAATCCTGGTCAGTAGAAGATGGACCCGGTTGTCTTACGCGACATGGACAGTCTCCTGCGGCAATCAGATGTCTCACTACTGGATCCTCCAAGCCGGCTCAATGACCATGTTATAGGTTTGCCTTTGAGTACTTTGCCAACAGTCTATTTCATGACTGCTCTGACCATGTCTGCTTCATCAGCCCTGAAGTCACTCAGGTTCATCAAGTGCACTAGCAACCCAGTGGAGATCGCCATGTTCCTTGAACCCTTGGGCCTCCCCAACGAGAGAGTTATATTTTTAGCTATCAATGATAATTCCATCCACACAGCTGGGGAGCCCACTGGAGCTTGTTGGTTTATCTCCAAGATAAAAATGGCTTTATTCTTTATGATTCTTATGGTAGTACTAACTGATTCCACACAAAGCAGGTAGCAAAGAAGCTAGAGGCATTCTTACGCAGAAAAGGAGACACACTGGCCTTTGTGGAGAGAAAGCTCCTGCTCAACAAAACAGCTACGACTGTGGGATGTATGTGATATGTAACACTGAGGCCTTGTGTCAGAACTACTTTAGACAGCAGCCAGAATCACTATTGCAGCAACTCAATCCTACATACATCACAAAGAAGAGAGAAGAATGGACAGATCTCATTGCCAGACTTGTCAAAATTTAGCTGATGAAATATATGTGACTTTTCAAGTCTCCTCTTTCTGCCTGTGTCCGGGACCGCGGGTCGGCCCGGCCACATCCTATAGCTTTGCCTGTCCAGGACCGCAGGTCGGCCCGGCCGCATCCTAAGCTTCCCAAGCATGAATGCTACAATGTAACATTTGAGATAGCGCTTGGCGGAGCTCCCAGCATGAGAATATCATCATCCTGACTGGGACTGTGAGAACCTTAACCACGCCTTACGACCTTCAGTTTGAGAACATCGCCACAGGCTTCCAAAGATGGCGCCTAGCGGGAGCAGGAGGCGCGGTCTTGCGCTGTCTGGGACGTGTGCTCATTGCCGTGATTGGCTGAGTGAAGTTTCCGTGCTCGTGATCAGTACATGCTCCTCATAGACTCTTACCATTATGTAATCTCGTGCATAGTTGACCTTTAACATGATTGGTCTATTGTTGGGCTCTTCCGCCTTTTATACAGTATAAATATTGCTCACTTTCAACAATAAAACGAGACTTGATCAGACTCCTGTCTTGTCTCCATTTCTCGTGTCTCTTGTCCTCTTCATCCCACTCCCCCTTTAGGGTCTGCGTTGAGGAATCCTAGGTCTTCGCTGACGAATCCTGCGGGTCGGGACAAGTGGCGCCCAACGTGGGGCCTGAAGTACGGGGTCCCCGTGAGGAAGCGGTGCCAGAGCCGGCGACAACAGAGAAGAGTGGTGCCTCTCAGCTGCTGCGGGAACCTGCCGCGCCAGTATTGAGGTAAAGATAGGCACCAAATAGGGACAAGCATAAAAATTTGCAAAATGGGACAAGAATTGAGTCAACATGATGTGTATGTAAAACAATTAGGAAGAGCGTTAAAGGCACGAGGAGTAAAGTTGAAAAGTCAAGATTTGTTTAAATTTTTTGATTTTGTTAAAGATGTCTGCCCCTGGTTTCCACAAGATGGAACTATTACTTTAAGCAGGTGGAAGCGGGTAGGAGATGCACTGCAGGATATTTATGACGCTTTTGGACCAGAGAAAGTTCCCGTGACTGCTTTCAGTTACTGGAATCTAGTTAAAGAACTTATAGATACTAGAGATAGACCTCCAGAAATAACAATTCTATTGCTCATACAGAAGAAATCTTAAAGACTAGTTCTCAAGCAGATCTTAGGAAGTCTCCCTTAGAAGAAGAGACAGATTTAATATCTTTAGAGAGTGATGATGAGGAGCCTGCTGCCACTCCTGTTAAGAAAAAGCAGGAGGTTATAGACGAACCACTAAGACAGAACTAAGAGAAAGGTTCCAAAAATATATCCCAAGTTACAAATAGAGAGTGAGAATCAGGATAAGCATGGTCCTGGCCCTTTAGAGGTTGGTTGGGATAACTTAAAAGAAGAGGTCGTAAAAAGTCATGGGTTGGACCAGCTTCCGCCATTTTCATGCCCTCCCCCCTACAAAATGGCCTCCGCGCCTACAGTCATGGCGGCCATGGGTGAGAGAGAAGATATTAATCCTAGGGAGGAACTGAGAGATAAGATTGCCTTATTAGAAGAACAAATAAAGCTTGAAGAATTACATCAGTCATTAATTACTAAATTGCAAAGATTAAAAACTGGAAACGAGCGGGTTGATGACGTAGTGAAAGAAAGTCCTACCGCCGCGTCAGCACCAGCAGCCTGGTAAACATGTCCCTAAAGGCAAGATGGCTGCTTACCCGGAAGAGAGATTATGACTGTAAAGTTGCCTTTCCGGTCACGGAGACCACAGACAATCAGGGAACGATATGGAGACATCATAGGGTTTTGATTTTGCTATCATAAAAGAATTGAAAACTACAGTCTCCCAATATGGAGCCACTGCGCCTATACCATCGCCATATTAGAATCTGTGGCAGACACTTGGCTTACACCTGGGGACTGGAATACTTTAGTCAGAGCAGTTCTCACAGGGGTGATCATCTGTTATGGAAATCAGAGTACTTGAGGCGTGTAAGGAAACAGCACAGAAAAATTTCCAGGCAGGAAATGGGTGGACTCTCGATATGTTGACAGGTTCTGGTCACTATGATAATGGTGATGCACAAATGCAATACGATGCTGGATTATTTGCACAGATTCAGACAGCTGCCACTAAAGCTCGGAGAAAACTCCCAGCAAAAGGAGATCTAGGAGCCTCACTTACAGGGGTAAAACAGGGATCGGATGAGCCATTTGCAGACTTTGTGCACAGACTTATCACAACGGCAGGCAGGATTTTGGAAGCGCTGATGCGGGACTGGATTATGTAAAACAGTTGGCCTATGAAAATGCCAATGCAGCCTGTCAAGCTGCAATTAGGCCTTATAGAAAAAGACTGACTTGACGGGATATATTCTTTGGGCAGATATTGGACCATCATATCAACAAGGTTTGGCCATGGCAGCAGCGTTTAGTGGAAAAACAGTCAAGGACTTTCTAGCTGAGCGAGATAGAAATAAAAAGGGGTGCTTTAAATGTGGAAGGCCAGGACACTTTGCTCGAAATTGCAACAATGTAACTCAAGATAGTGATAAAAAAGCTGACGAGAAAGCCCTGGCCTCTGTCCTAGATGCAAAAGAGGAAAACACTGGATGAATCAGTGTAGATCTAAGACTGATGTTCAAGGAAATCCTCTAACACCCCAGCAGGGAAACGAGAAGAGGGGCCAGCCTCAGGCCCCGAGACAAGCATATGGGGCAGTCAGCTTTGTTCCAGCTCAGAACAACAACAACCCCTTTCAGGACTTAATAGAGCAATCCCAGGCAGCACAGGATTGGACCTCTGTGCCGCCACCACACAATATTGACTCCAGAAATGGGGCCTCAAGCCTTGCCTACAGGGGTCTATGGTCCCCTGCCTCCTAAAACTTTTGGGTTACTCCTAGGGCATAAAAATGTCACCATAAAGGGTCTCCAAGTCTTCCCAGGAGTTATTGATAACGATTATACAGGGGAGATTAAAATTATGGCCCAGGCTAATGAGAGTATTACAACTATTGATCAAGGAAAGAAAATAGCTCAATTGATATTAATACCTTTGATTGCAACCGATCATATAACACAGTCGAGGAAAAGAGAAGCCAAGAATTTTAAATCCTCAGATGCATATTGGGTACAACAGATCACCAATAATAAGCCTTCGTTGACTCTCTGGTTAGATGGGAAATTATTCAATGGGCTAATAGATACAGGAGCTGATGTAACCATTATCAGAAAGGAAGATTGGCCATCTAATTGGCCTACTTCAGAAACCATGACAAATTTAAGAGGCATTGGGCAGAGTACCAACCCCAGGCAAAGTTCCAAATATCTCACTTGGAAAGATAAAGAAAATAATTCTGGATTGATTAAACCGTTTGTTATTGCTCGCCTGCCTGTAAATTTATGGGGTCGAGATTTGCTGTCACAAATGAAAATAATTATGTGTAGCCCAAATGACGTAGTTACAGTACAGATGCTAGCCCAAGGATATACCCCTGGAAAAGGTCTAGGAAGAAGGGAGGATGGGATAGTAGAACCTGTCCAGGCTGTATGCAAAATAGATCGTAGAGGTTTGGGAAGTTTTTAATGGCGACCATTGACTTGCCTGTACCCCAGAGATGCGCAGATCCTATAACTTGGAAGTCCTCGTCGCCTGTCTGGGTTGCTCAATGGCCGCTAACCACTGAAAAATTACAAGCCGCCCAGCAATTAGTACAGGAACAGCTGGAGGCTGGACATATAGTAGAGAGCATTTCCCCTTGGAATACTCCTATCTTTGTTGTAAAGAAAAAATCTGGTAAATGGAGGCTCTTACAAGATCTGAGAGCCATTAATGCCACCATGGTAGTAATGGGTGCCTTACAACCAGGATTGCCCTCTCCAGTGGCTGTCCCTAGAGGCTACTTTAAAATTATTCTAGATCTTAAAGATTGTTTCTTTACTATACCATTACATCCTAATGATCAGGAACGGTTTGCATTTAGTTTGCCTTCCGTAAATTTCCGAGAGCCCATGAGACGCTATCAATGGAAAGTGTTGCCTCAAGGCATGGCCAATAGTCCAACGTTGTGTCAAAAGTTTGTAGCAACAGCGATACGGCCTATACGAAAAGCCTGGAAGCAGATGTATATAATCCATTATATGGATGATATCCTAAATAGCGGGACGTATAGGAGCAGAAGTTTTACAATGTTTCCATCAGCTTAAAATAGTTTGAATGCTGCTGGACTACAAATAGCACCAGAAAAGTACAATTAAAAGACCCTTATACTTATTTAGGTTTTGAACTCCAGGGCCAAAGGTTATTAATCAAAAGCAACCATTCGTAAAGACCAATTGCAAACGCTCAATGATTTCCAAAAACTCTTAGGAGATATAAATTGGTTTCGTCCGTATTTAAAAATACCTACTGGTAACTTACAGCCTTTATTTGATATATTAAAAGGAGATCCAAATCCAAAATCCCCTCGATCCTTGACTCCAGAAGCTCTGGATGCCCTTACTGAAGTAGAAACAGCAATTGCTAATCAATTTGTGACATATATAGATTATAACAAATCTTTAACCTTTATAACCTTTAATACGAAGTTAACCCCTACAGGCCTTTTCTGGCAGGATAATCCTATCATGTGGGTTCATCTCCACTCTTCCCCCAAAAGAATCTTAGTACCGTATTATGATGCTCTTGCTGATCTAACTATCCTTGGAAGAGAACAGAGTAGGAAGTATTTTGGGTTTGAACCATCAACGATAATTCAACCTTACACCGAGATCAAATTACTTGGCTCTTACAGAACAGTGACTCTTGGCTTCTCGCATTAGCTTCTTTTGCAGGGAATCTGGATAATCATTATCCACCCAATAAGTTTATTCAATTTAGTAGATTGCATGCCTTTGTTTTTCCACGTGTTGTCAGCAAAGAACCATTGAACGATGCCTTAGTAGTATTCACTGATGGATCTTCTTCAGGAATTGCTGCTTATACTTTTAAAGATACAATAATAAAGTTTAAAACTAAATATAGTTCAGCACAATTAGTTGAATTACAGGCTATAATTGCTGTTCTGTGTGCCTTCCCAAAACAACCTATCAATATATATACTGATAGTGCTTATGTAGCTCATTCGGTGCCTCTTTTAGAGACGGTTGCCCAGATTAAATCAATATCGGAAACTGCCATGTTATTTTTACAATGTCAACAAATCATTCGACGAAGGACACATCCTTTCTTTTTGGGTCATGTCAGAGCTCATTCTGGTCTTCCAGGACCATTGGCCAAGGGTAATGCCATAGCTGACATGGCTACCAAACTGGTCACGACTGTGATGGTGGATAATTTACAACGAGCACAAAGTACTCATGCCTTGCATCATTGTAATGCTCAGACTTTAAGACTTTTGCATAAAATCACCAAGGAACAAGCTCGCCAAATTGTTAGGAGTTGTACTACCTGTATTCAGCATTTACCTGTACCTCACCTTGGTGTAAACCCAAGAGGTCTTCTACCTAATGTGTTATGGCAGATGGATGTTACCCATTATAATGACTTTGGTACTATGAAATATGTTCATGTCTGTATTGATACTTTCAGTGGCTTTCTTATGGGCTCACTTCAATCCGGAGAAGCTGTTAAACATGTTAAGGCACACCTTTTACACTGTTTTGCCCTAGCAGGCATACCCTCACAAATCAAAACAGATAATGGCCCCGGATATACTTCCAAGGCTTTTCAAGATTTCTGTAATACTTTACGCATTCAGCATACCACAGGTATCCCCTATAACCCTCAAGGCCAAGGCATGGTAGAACGTGCTCATCTATCCATTAAGGTTACCATTGAAAAAATAAAAAAGGGAGATTGGTACCCTACCAAGGGTACCCCCAGAAACATACTAAATCATGCCCTTTTATTTTAAATTTTTAAATTTGGACGCTCAAGGAAAATCTGCAGCTGATCGATTCTGGCATTCAACAACAAATACAAATTTTGCCATGGTCAGATGGAAAGATCCTCTTGACAATTCCTGGCATGGTCCAGATCCAGTGTTAATCTGGGGACGAGGATCAGTTTGCGTGTTTGCGGCGTGAATATGATGCCGCACGATGGCTACCTGAACGTCTTGTGAGACAAATGGATAATTAATAAACCAGGGAAAAGTGTCTCCTGAGAAGCTCTCTTCTCTTTTCTACAGAATGCTCGTCGTCAAGATGTTGGCCTTATTCCTGATGCTATATAGACGACTGACAGAAACAGAAGCAGGTTTTGGCGACCCGTCGGTTGTTCAAGATATTGCAAGAACGGTATGGACGACCCTGTCAATGCTTAGGGGGATATAGCCTTCCTAAGTTAGGTCAATATATCACCACGATAAATTGCGGAGGTCATAAAGCATACCTCCTAGCCGATAACCGATGGGTATGTAGTCCCAGTCCTAAAGTAGATGCAACTCACCCGAGCCTCTTATGTAGCTACTGCAAACAGGTGCATATCGCAGTACATAGCTCCTGCTATATTCAATACAAACTGTGCCGATTTGGCAGTGAAACTGTTTTCAGTGCTACCTTAGCGCGCGGCCCTACTAAAGAGATAAAGGGCCGGGGAGGATTGGTTATAGCAGGATGTCCTGGCAAAGAGAGAGATCAAATATGCTGGCGAATGAAAGCTCCCATACATGTGTCAGATGGAGGAGGACCACAGGATTTGTATCGAGAAGAGACAATAAAGGGTCAGATAAAAAGGCTCCGACAAGAACTCCGCCAGAACTAAAATATCACCCTATAGCACTACCAAAGGTGAGAGGAAAATTGCAACTTGATCCACAGACTTTAGATATTTTAAATGCTACCTATAGGTTGCTGAACGATACCCAACCAGACTTAGCTAAGGACTGCTGGCTCTGCTTGCATCAGGAGTCCCTCGTCCTGTTGCTATGCCCTATTTCAGCCACACCAACATAAGCCTCTATACTAATCGCTTGACATGTATACCTACTCTTCCCATTACTGTATCCTTGATACTGAATGCTGATAATTGCACATCTGTTTTTAAATCAGGAAAGAATAATGGTTATGATATAGACGTAGGGATCATAGGAAATGAATGTGCCACGGTAATAAGCATCACTGACGCCTTGTGTGCAACCAATGGTGCAGTCTTTGTGTGCGGAAATAGTCTTGCATATACGTATTTGCATCGAAATTGGACGGGACAATGTTTATTGACCTATCTCCTTCCAGATGTAGATATAATCACAGGAGGTCAGGAAGTTCCTATCCCTAGTATTGATCACTTTCTCTATAGACCAAAGCGCGCAGTATTGTTTGCCCCTTTGTTAGCAGTTTTGGGTATTACAACTGCAGTAGCCACAGGGTCAGCAGGTATGGGCATCTCTCTTACTCGATATGCCAAGCTGTCCCAACAACTAATTTCCGATGTGCAAGCTATATCTGAAACTATACAAGATATCCAAGACCAGGTTGACTCCTTAGCGGAGGTGGTATTGCAGAATAGAAGAGGTCTAGACTTAGTAACTGCAGAGCAGGGAGGTATCTGTTTGGCTCTACAGGAGAAATGCTGTTTCTATGTCAATAAGTCTGGCATAGTCAGAGACAAGGTGAAACAACTACAAGAAGAACTTGAGCAACGAAGACGTGACCTCGCTGCCAACCCCTTCCTGACGGGATGGAATGGACTGTTGCCTTACCTTATGCCCTTACTTGGACCTTTGATCACCCTACTTCTTCTATTTGCTTTTGGACCCATGCTGTTTAATAAAGCTTATAGCATTCATTAAGCAACACATTGAGGCTATTTTGGCAAAGCCAATTCAGGTCCATTATCATCGCCTTGAGATGGCAGAACAAGGTGAAGCATCTCTTTCTACTAGTGGAGAGCAATCACCTCCCTGTGAGCTGAACTGGTCAGCCAGAGACGGGTAAGAGGACATCATTGCAGAGCAAACCTAAGACAGGAGGGCTGCCATGGCTGCTGCCTTATCCCATGACGGGTAATGCCTGCTAATGTTGTGTCCCGACCTAAGACAGGCGCAGTTCCCGAGGGGTTTCTCTTGGCTTTGAATAAAAAGGGGGGACCTGTCCGGGACCGCGGGTCGGCCCGGCCACATCCTATAGCTTTGCCTGTCCAGGACCGCAGGTCGGCCCGGCCGCATCCTAAGCTTCCCAAGCATGAATGCTACAATGTAACATTTGAGATAGCGCTTGGCGGAGCTCCCAGCATGAGAATATCATCATCCTGACTGGGACTGTGAGAACCTTAACCACGCCTTACGACCTTCAGTTTGAGAACATCGCCACAGGCTTCCAAAGATGGCGCCTAGCGGGAGCAGGAGGGGCGCGGTCTTGCGCTGTCTGGGACGTGTGCTCATTGCCGTGATTGGCTGAGTGAAGTTTCCGTGCTCGTGATCAGTACATGCTCCTCATAGACTCTTACCATTATGTAATCTCGTGCATAGTTGACCTTTAACATGATTGGTCTATTGTTGGGCTCTTCCGCCTTTTATACAGTATAAATATTGCTCACTTTCAACAATAAAACGAGCCTTGATCAGACTCCTGTCTTGTCTCCATTTCTCGTGTCTCTTGTCCTCTTCATTCCCACTCCCCCCCTTTAGGGTCTGCGTTGAGGAATCCTAGGTCTTCGCTGACGAATCCTGCGGGTCGGGACATGCCTGTCCCCATGTGTTGGGTCGCTGCCGTCTCAGTGCCTGAGGGAAGAGGTCTGGGAGAGAAAGCTTAGAATGCTTACTTTCTCCTGAGAAAATGCTGGCCTCTGCATTATCCTAAGAGAAAGTTTCACTTTAGCCCTAACTTTAAAGCAATATGGTCTGTGAAGATGTCTTCAGAATTTGCACCAAAAACTTAAAACCAATCATTTTTGTATTTTTTCTTAAAATCAACCTTTCTTAACACTTATTTATTCCCTTTTGGTCTCCATTGTCCACATTGGTTTATTCCAAAGAAAAGGACTAATCTGTGAAACAAAGTAAGGATATGTGAAATCTATGAACTTTCCAGGTGGTCCAGTGTCTAAGATGCCATGCTCACCATACAGAGGGTCCTGGTTTAATTCCCTGGTCAGGGAACTAGATCCTACATACTGCAACTGAAGATCCTGCATACCACAAATAAGACCTGGCGCAGTCAAAGAAAATATTCTTTTAAATGGATATGCAAAATTTAGAAGAAAGAGGGAAATGATAGAAGAATCAAAACTTACTGCACAGCCCACATATTTCAAGAGATCACCTGGCTAGAAGCAGATCAAGAGCTAACCTAATTCAAAATGGAAATATCAGTTACTGTGATACCATTCAACAAGCAGTGGCTTTCCCAGCTGTACCATTTGCCACTTCTTGATAAAGATGGTGTTAGCCCATTGTCACCCAGCTGAATTCCTGGAGCACTTTAAGAAAGGAGGAATCTTATTTGTCAAAATAAATGTCTTTGTTGAGCCTCTTGTTTTGTACCTGAAACTTACTAAAAGTTGGTTTATTTTTGAGATATAAAGAGAAAGAAAATGATCTTTCCAAGATTAACTTCATTCAAAATGCAGACAATGTAATTTCTGAAATGCAGAACGAAGAGCAAAAGATGCTATTCCTTCTAAAAAAAAAAAAGATTCCTCCAGGGACTCAAGTCTGTATAAAGGAAAGCACTGTTCTGTCTTGGACAGGTGAGCAGTGATGAAGAGGATCACATCTCAGGTTGTTTCTCATCACATTTGACAAGTAAGGAGGACAATTTGTTGTTACCATTTGAAGTGTATAAGTTCTTTTTCTGTTTTCCAAGCATTCTGGGATTTACATATGATATCTGTGAGCCTTCAGGAATGGCTCTCCCGTAATCAAGATGCGGAAGAATTCGGGCTTGGTCTGTTTGCTTTTGCCAGTAAGCTAGTGGAGCCATTGAATCCCTTTGACCAAGTAAGTTATGTACACACAGTAGCATCTAGGAATTTGGCTCCATAGCAAGATGCAGTTGAAGAAGGAGAAAGAATAAACAAAGTAATCAGCTGGAAAACCTGGGAAAAACTATTTGGGGCAGTAAGGGCATAACCTACCTATCCAAATACGTATGCACACAATGGAAGCTGTGGGATTTATTTCTTTAATACAAATGTAACAAGATGGTCAATTGAAAAGTGTTTGTGGCACAAGGACCCCATACAGATGACATTCTAAAATGGATACAATACCAAAATGAAAAACTGTCAGAGGAGGAAATAGGTACTGCTTATAGTACTGTTAAATGCCTACACGTGTAGAAGATATTATAGGAGCCTGTTGCACGCTCGAGATATCTCGGAGAATATTTCTTTGGATAGGGCTGTTGTACAGTCAGATCATTCTACTGCAGCCCCCAGCAACCCTATGCCCACCAAAAAAGTGGAAGAAGTCTCAGCCTTCACCTTAGCCAAGGGAGATGGTAAGACAGGAAGAATGCAAGGAGGTCTACTTAGAAAATGCAACATGTATCAACATTTCCTGGAGGTTGAAAGACCAGAGGTCTAGTGACTGTGTAACATAAGTAAATATTTAACTATTTCTAGATGACTTAAAGAGAAATTGATGCTACATTGTACAATGTGAATTCTCAGACTTGATACGGTAAATTGCACATGTGTCTTGTGGAGTAGATACAAACCAGACAAGAGATAATTTTAACTTCTTTTATCTGAGTCACCTGAGATCTTATTCTAAAGCAACTATAGGAACAAATCTCAGTCTCTCTCTGTCTCTAGAAATGCCAGTAGATTTTCAGGGATTAGGAAGAAAATAACAACCAGAGAGTAGCTGTGAATGCTCTTGTGACACAAAGGCCTGTGAGATGCATGTGGCAGGAGGCAGAAAGATAAGTTTCATGGTTTGCACAGACCCATGGAAGTTGCCCATGCAGGACCAGGAATGATGATGTAGAAACTTTATTACCCTTTTCTTTCTCTCCTGTTTTCTGGCACTCCAGCTCTGAGGAGCCAGACATCCGTTAGAAAACTAAGAGTAGAAATCACAGAACAGTTGGTCTGGGAAAGAAGGGGCAAAGTCAACTATATTTCCACAGGTGAGAAACTCCCTACCTGCAAGACAGTGGAGGAGAAGCCTCAGTATTTAACCAGGGTCAGAGTATGTAATTTTACTAAGCCTGGAGACTTTTACATCACTGAATTAAGAACGTGACCAGTGTCAGTTTATTGCTTTAGGATAAACAGAAACGTTATAGGGCCTGTCTGAATTTTTATCCAAGATTAAGTGAAAATTAAGCCCGCAGAACAAAGATTAAAGGATTATAAGACACACAAAAATGAGGTTATTTTAATTTTACTGTGAGAATTTCCAATACAATCTAATATATAGATAACTAAAAGAAGGAGATAGTCAGCCAAGTCCAGGAAGCACAAAGAGTTCCATACAGGAGAAACCCCAGAAGAAACACACCAAGGCACATACTAATCAAACTAACGCAGACTAAATATAAAGACAGATTACTAAAAGCAGCTAGGAGCAAACAACAAATAACATATAAAGGAAACCCCATACGTTTAACTGCAGATCTCTCAACAGAAACCCTACAGGCCAGAAGAGAATGGCAAGATACATTTAAACGGCTAAAAGAGAATAACCTGCAACCACGAATTCTCTACCCAGCAAGAATCTCATTCAAAATCGATGGTGAAGTCAAAAGCTTCACAGACAAGCAAAAACTAAAAGAATTCTGTACCACAAAACCAGCCCTACAACAAGTGTTAAACGGCCTGATATAGCCAGTAAATACAAGAGTAGGAGAAGCCTTACAAATCAAACCCCAAATTTCTAAGAAGATGACAATAGGAACATTCGTATCAATAATTACTTTGAATGTAAATGGACTAAATGCTCCAACCAAACGACACAGGCTGGCTGAATGGATCCAGAAGCAAGACCCATATATATGCTGTTTACAAGAGAACCACTTCAGACCTAGAGACACTCATAGACTGAAAGTGAAAGGCGGGAAAAAGATATTTCATGCAAATGGAAATCAAAAGAAAGCTGGAGTAGCAATCCTTATATCAGACAAAATAGACTTTAAAGTAAAGAAGATTCTAAGAGACAAGGCAGGTCACTACATCATGATTAAGGGATCTATCCAAGAGGAAGACATAACAGTCATGAATATCTACACACCCAACACAGGGGCACCTCAATACATAAGACAGGTACTTTCAGACATAAAAGAAGAAATCAACAATAACACAATAATAGTAGGAGACTTTAACACTCCTCTCACACCAATGGACAGATCAACAAAACAGAAAATTAATAAAGAAACACAAGCCTTAAATGCCACACTGGAAAAGATGGACCTCATCGATATCTTTAGGACGTTCCATCCAAAAGCAGAAGAATACACTTTCTTCTCAAGCGCTCACGGAACATTCTCCAGGATAGACCACATCTTGGGCCACAAATCTAACCTCAGTCAGTTCAAGAAAACCGAAATTATATCAACCATCTTCTCGGACCACAATGCAATGAGACTAGAGATCAACTACCAGAAAAAAACCCTAAAAACAGAAACACATGGAGATTAAACAATACATACCTAAAAAACCAACTGATCGTTGAGGAAATCAAAGGAGAAATTAAACAATTCCTAGAAGAAAATGACAATGAACAGACGACCGTGCAAAACCTATGGGATACAGCAAAAGCAGTTCTAAGAGGGAAATTTATAGCAATACAATCCCACCTCAAGAAACTAGGAAAATATGAAGCAGATGACCTAACCCTCCGCTTAAAACAGTTGGAGAAAGAAGAACAAAAACATCCCAGAGCCAGCAGAAGAAGAGAAATCATAAAGATAAGAGCAGAAATAAATGAGAAAGAAACAAAAGAAACAATAGTAAAGATAAATAAAACAAAAAGCTGGTTCTTTGAAAAGGTAAACAAAATTGACAAGCCACTGGCCAGACTCATTAAGAAAAAGAGAGAAGAACCAGATCAACAAAATCAAAAACGAAAAAGGAGAAATTACAACAGATAATGCAGAAATCCAAAGGATTCTAAGAGACTATTATGAGCAACTCTATGGCAACAAACTGGACAACTTGGAAGAAATGGACAGTTTCGTGGACAGGATTAATCTCCCAAGACTGAGCCAGGAAGAAACAGAAACTTTGAACAACCCAATCACAAGCTCAGAAATCAACTTTGTGATTAAAAATCTACCCAAAAATAAAAGCCCAGGACCAGATGGCTTCACAGCCGAATTCTGCCAAACACTTAAAGAAGAGCTAATGCCTGTCCTTCTAAAACTCTACCAAAAAATTGCACAGGAAGGAAAACTCCCAAACACATTCTACGAGGCCACCATCACCCTGATACCCAAACCAGGCAAAGACAACCCAAAAACGGAAAACTATAGGCCAATTTCACTGATGAACTTAGATGCCAAGATCCTCAACAAAATCCTAGCAAACAGAATTCAACGACACATCAAAAAACTCATACATCACGATCAAGTTGGGTTCATCCCAGGCATGCAAGGCTTCTTCAACATCCGCAAATCAATCAACGTGATACACCATATCAACAAGTTGAAAGACAAAAATCACATGATCATCTCAATAGATGCAGAAAAAGCCTTCGATAAAGTACAACATCCATTTATGATCAAAACTCTTCAGAAAATGGGCATAGAAGGAACCTATCTCAACATAATAAAAGCCATCTATGAGAAACCTACAGCGAACATTATTGTTAATGGTGAAAAACTGAAAGCATTCCCTCTAAGATCAGGAACAAGACAGGGTGCCCACTTTCACCACTGCTATTCAACATAGTCCTGGAAGTCCTAGTGACAGCAATAAGACAAGAGAAAGAAATCAAAGGAATCCAGATTGGAAAGGAAGAAGTCAAGCTCTCTCTTTTTGCAGACGACATGATATTATACATAGAAAATCCCAAAGACACGGTTACAAAGCTACTAGAACTAATCAATGAATTCAGCAAAGTTGCAGGATATAAAGTCAACACACAGAAGTCACTGGCATTCCTATACACAAACAATGAAAAATCAGAAAATGAAATCAAAGAGGCAATCCCCTTCACCATTGCAACCAAAAGAATCAAATATCTAGGAATAAACCTACCCAAAGAAACAAAAGCATTGTACACAGAAAATTACAAGACACTCATGAGAGACATTAAAGAAGACTTAAACCGATGGAGAGATATTCCATGTTCCTGGATTGGAAGAATCAATATTGTGAAAATGACCATACTTCCAAATATCATCTACAGATTCAATGCAATACCTATTCAACTACCACTGACATTTTTCACAGAACTAGACCAAAGAATAACACAGTTCATATGGAAACACAGAAGACCTCGAATAGCCAAAGCAATCCTGAGGAAGAAAAATGGAGATGGAGGGATCAGCCTCCCTAACTTCAGACTCTACTACAAAGCAACAGTTATCAAGACAGTATGGTACTGGCACAAAAACAGAGCTATAGATCAATGGAACAAGATTGAGAACCCAGAGATCAACCCACGCACCTATGGGTACCTTATTTTTGATAAAGGAGGAGAAACTATAAAATGGGACAAAGACAGTCTCTTTAACAAGTGGTGCTGGGAGAATTGGACAGCTACGTGCAAAAAAATGAAATTGGAACATTCCCTGACGCCATACACTAAGATCAACTCAAAATGGATTAAAGACCTCAATGTAAGACCAGAAACCATCAAACTCTTAGAGGAGAATATAGGCAAAACCCTCAAGGACATCAATCAAAGCAAGATCTTCTCTGACCCACCAACTAAAATAGCAGAACTGAGAAGAAAAATGAACATGTGGGACCTCATGAAACTTAAAAGCTTTGTACAGCAAAAGAAATTACAAAAAAGCTGAACAGACACCCCCACAGAGTGGAGAAAATCATAGAAATGAAACAACAGACAAAGAATTAATCTCCAAAATCTACAAGCAACTCAGACAACTCAGCACCGGAAAAACGAACAACCCAATCAAAAAATGGGAAA
>JAIOJX010000018.1:10011782-10036835 GCA_022376925.1 Tragulus kanchil | reverse complement strand
ATTGTTTGGAAGAGTTTTAGAAGGACAGGCATTAGCTCTTCTTTCAATGTTTGGTAGAATTCACTTGTGAAGCCATCTGGCCCTGGGCTTTCATTTTGGGCAGATTTTTGATCACAAATTCAATTTCTGAGCTTGTGATTGGCTTGTTCATAGTTTCTATTTCTTCCTGGTTGAGTCTTGGGAGATTAATCTTCTCGAAGAAACTGTCCATTTCTTCCAGGTTGTACAGTTTGTTGCCATAGAGTTGTTCCTAATAGTCGCTTATAATCCTTTGGATTTCTGCATTCTCTGTTGGAATCTCTCCTTTTTCATTTTGATTTTGGTGATCCGGTTCTTCTCTCTCTTTGGCTTGATGAATCTGGCCAGTGTTGTGTCGACTTTATTGACCTTTCCGAAGAGTCAGTTTTTGTTTTATTTATCTTTACTATTGCTTCTTTTGTTTCTTTTCATTTATTCCTTCTCTGATCTTTAGGTTTTCCTTCTTCTGCTGACTTTGGGGTGTTTTTGTTCTTCTTTCTCCAGTTGTTTCAAGTGTAATGTAAGGTCGTGTGTTTGAGATTTTCCTAGTTTCTTGATGTGGGATTGAATTGTTACAAACTTCCCTCTTAGGACTGATTTTGCAGTATCCCATAGGTTTTGCACTGTCGTGTGTTCATTGTCGTTTTGTTCTAGGAATTGTGTAATTTCTCCTTTGATTTCTTCAATGATCAGTTGGTTTTTAGGTATGTGTTGTTTAATCTCCATGTGTTTGTGTTTTTAGCGGGTTTTTTTTTTTTTTCCCTGTAGTTGTTCTCTAGTCTCATTGCATTGTGGTCCGGGAAGATGGTTGATATAATTTCGGTTTTTTTGAATTGACTGAGGTTGGATTTGTGGCCCAAGATGTGGGCTACTCTGGAGAATGTTCCGTGATCACTTGAGAAGATAGTGTATTCTTCTGCTTTTGGATGGAAAGTCCTAAAGATATCAATGAGGTCCATTTCTTCTAGTGTGGCATTTAAGGCTTGTGTTTCTTTATTAATTTTCTGTTTGGATGATCTGTCCATTGGTGTGAGAGGAGTGTTAAAGTCTCCTACTATGATTGTGTTGCTGTCAATGTCTTCTTTTATGTCTGAAAGTGTTTGTCCTAAGTATTGGGGTGCTCCTGCGTTGGGTGCCTAGATATTTATGATTGTTATGTCTTCTTCTTGGATGGATCCTTAATCATGATGCAGTGACCTGCCTGTCTCTTAGAATCTCCTTTACTTTAAAATCGATTTTGTCTGATATGAGGATTGCAACTGCAGCTTTCTTTTGATTTCCATTTGCATAGAATATCTTTTCCAGTCTCTCTCTTTCATCTATGAGTGTCTCTTGGTCTGAAGTGAGTTTCCTGGAGGAAGCATATGGATGGGTCGTGGTTTTGCATCCATTCAGCCACTCTGTGTCTTTTGTTTGGGGTATTTCGTCCATTGACATTTAAAGTAATTATTGATACAAATGATCCTATTGTCATCTTCTTAGATGTTATGATGGGTTTGTTTCGTGGATCTTCTCCTTTTATACTTGTTGTCTATATAAGTCCCTTTAACACTTGTTGTAAGGTTGATTTGGTGTGTCTAAATTCTTTTAATTGTTGCTTCCTGTAAAGCTTTTAATTTCTCCATCAATTTTGAAGGAGATCCTTGCAGGCTAGAGGATTCTTGGTTGCAGATTATTCTCTTTAGCCGCTTAAATGTGTCCTGCCATTCCTTCTGGCCTGCAGAGTTTCTGTTGAAAGATCAGCTGTTAAACATATGGGCTTTGTATGTCACTAGTTGTTTTCCTTCCTGCTTTGAGAATACAATTCGAATATTGGTGCGTTTGAGATTAGCGCAGAGGGCTGTGAGGCTGTCCTCTGCTCTTGGCATTCTGTGAGCTAGAGTCTGTTTTTCGGCAGGTACTTCCACGATTTGGTCTTCCAGCTCACTTCTCCGGTCTTCTGTCTCAGATACTCTGCTCTTGATTCCTTCTACAGTGTTTCTCAGTTCAGCAATTGAGTTGTTTGTCTCCACTACTTTTTGGTAAGTTCTTGTATTTCCTTATTCAGTGTGTCAGTCGTGTCTTGCAATTTCTCTGAAATTCTGTTTTCAGTGTCTTTGATCATCTTTACTATCATTCTTCTGAAATCACTTTCAGAAAGTTTGTCCAAATTCTCTTCATTGATTAGATCTTGTGTGTTTGTGGATTGTTCCTTGGCTTGTGTGGTTTTCTCTGCCGTTTCATTGTTATTTTACTTTTGAACTGACTCTGTTTGGGATTTCCTTTCCCCAGACTTTGACTTACATATGTTGGTGTTTGTTGTTTTGTTGGGGCTTCTTATTCTGGGTGATGCTGGTGATTGGGTGATGTGAGGACTTGCATACAAGTGATTACCCTCGTTGGCGTTCTCTCTTGTATACTGCTGTTTAGTGTCAGGCGTTCTCTAGTATTGTAGCGTTTGGAGTCAGTGATCCCTCCCTAAATCCCAGGGCTTATTGCCTGAACACGGAATGAAGTTTTGACTGCTGGTTTGTTATGGCATTAAATGATATTAACATATATATGCCAATGAGAAACAGAAGGTATACCTTTGAGAAATGGCAATTAAAACTTATGAAAATACTATCTAACATATTGAATTATACACATAAACATATACAGCTGTAACATAACCCAAGCATTCCAACCAAAAATACAGTACAATAAGTTACCACAGCGAATAGAGAAAATCAAGAATGATATCCACCAGTTAATAACCAAACTAAGTAGAGCATCAATTGGAGAAGAATGCTGAGGAGTGTCCCCATTGGGGATAACGCAATGAGAACAGAACAGACTAAGAAATATGGTGGAAAAAGGGAAAAGAGAAAGGGAGGATAGAAGAGCAATATAGAATAATATTGCAAAGTTAAATATAGGGCGATAAAGATTTGTATGAATTAGAATATAGTGCTATAGGAAAGGATCTTCAGAGAAAGCAAAGAAGCATAGAGGAAGTGGTAGTACAAATGAACATTTTTTAAATCAAAAGAGCTATTTTTATAGAAAAATATAGAAAAAGAAAGTAAAAATAATAAAAACAAACAAAACCCCCAGAGAACCTTAAAAGGCCAATGGGGAACCAGAAGTTTATACCAAAATAAAATGTGTGGTTTAAAAGGAAAAAGAAAAGAAATTATGTAAACTTGAATATATTCAGTCTTACTGATAAAATTAGTAGCTTCAATAGAATTCAGTGAAGGAAATGAACACACCCACATCTCTCTCACACATACACACACACACACACACACACACACACACACACACCACGCACACACACAAAGCCGGGTGTTGTACTGACTGGATTTGGGAAAAAGAAAACAAATATTGAAACAAAGCGATACAATACAAAAATGGAATTTTAAAGTCCAGCAGTAACTCCAGCTTCACACCACACGTGAAACTAGTGTTTCTGTTCTTCTGTCTCTTGCTGACTATTCAGGAATTATCAGTCTTTTTCTTGCCTCTGGCAGTGGTTGGATCTGAAGACCTCTTTGACTGCTTGTTTGTTTCGGCCTATTCCAGAATTAAAAGGCCCGCCCAGACTGGCCCTGGGAGTTTCTTAATCCAAATCCCTTTTCTTGCCTGGTGGAGCTAAGTTCCTCCTGTAGCTTGCCCAACAGCCAAACTACAGTAGGGAAAATGGCATCTGTCTCACAAACGATTTATTCCACACCTCTCTCTGTTTCTGTTTTGTAGGTGGCTTTTTGTGCTATAGATTAGGTTCCACAAAGAAGTGATATCATACGGTGTCTGCGTTTCTCTTTCTGACTTATGTCACTCAGTATGATAATATATAGCTCTATCCATGTTGCTACAAATGGCATTGTTTTTACGGCTGAGTAGTATTCCACTGTATATGTGTACCACATTTCCTTTGTCCATTGCTCGGTTGATGAACATCTAAATTGTTTCCATGCTTTGGCTATTGTGAATATTGATGCTGCGAACATAGGGATGCATATATCTTTTAGAATGACAGATTTGTCCTGGTATATTTCCAGAAGTGGGACTGCTGGATGATAGGGTAATTCTGTCTTTGCTTTCTGAGAAAACTCCATGCTGCTTTCCACAGAGGCTACACCGACTTCTATTCAATGGTAACAATACTCAAAACTATTAGAAAAACAAAGCAAAAAAAAAAAAAAAAAAAAAACCCCCCAAAACCTTAAAAAGCCAAAGGGGAAACAAAAATTTAAACCAAAAAAAAAAGTGTGGTTTAAAAGGAAAAAGAAAAAAAAAAATTATGTAAACTTGAATATATTCAGTCTTACTGATAAAATTAGTAGCTTCAATAGAATTCAGAGAAGGAAATGAACACACCCCCTCTCTCTCATACCCACACACACACACACACACACACACACACACACACACACACACACACAAAGCCGGGTGTTGTACTGACTGGATTTGGGAAAAGAGAAAACAAATATTGAAACAAAGCGATACAATACAAAAATGGAATTTTAAAGTCCAGCAGTAACTCCAGCTTCAGACAAAACGTGAAAAGAGTGTTTCTGTTCTTCTGTCTCTTGCTGACTATTCAGGAATTATGAGTCTTTTTTTGCCTCTGGCAGTGGTTGGATCTGAAGACCTCTTTGACTGCTTGTTTATTTCGGCCTATTCCAGAATTAAAAGGCCCGCCCTGGCTGGCCCTGGGAGTTTCTTAATCCAAATCCCTTTTCTTGCCTGGTGGAGCTAAGTTCCTCCTGTAGCTTGCCCAACAGCCAAACTACAGTAGGGAAAATGGCATCTGTCTCACAAACGATTTATTCCACACCCTCTCTCTGTTTCTGTTTTGTAGGTGGCTTTTTGTGCTATAGATTAGGTTCCACAAAGAAGTGATATCATACGGTGTCTGCGTTTCTCTTTCTGACTTATGTCACTCAGTATGATAATATATAGCTCTATCCATGTTGCTACAAATGGCATTGTTTTTACGGCTGAGTAGTATTCCACTGTATATGTGTACCACATTTCCTTTGTCCATTGCTCGGTTGATGAACATCTAAATTGTTTCCATGCTTTGGCTATTGTGAATATTGATGCTGCGAACATAGGGATGCATATATCTTTTAGAATGACAGATTTGTCCTGGTATATTTCCAGAAGTGGGACTGCTGGATGATAGGGTAATTCTGTCTTTTGCTTTCTGAGAAAACTCCATGCTGCTTTCCACAGAGGCTACACCGACTTCTATTCCTACCAGCAGTGTAAGAGGGTTCCCTTTTCTCCAGCTGCTCTCCAGCATTTGTTATTTGTAGACTTTTTTAAAGATGGCCATGCTGACTGATATGAGATGGTATTCAGAGAAAGATTTTCGTTCGGTTACAGGAGAGTATAATCATTTTAATTCTATAAAGTAAATTTGTGCTTATGTCGGTATGGGCTGACAAAAATAAGTCATACAATACAGAACTTTCATCTTGTGAAGAAGAGTGTGGCATTTCATTTGAAAGATTTCACCTGGAGCCAAAGTCCTGTGGAGTCAGGTGGACTCTAGAAATTAAAGCACAAAGCTCGTGGGTGATGGAATGCCAGATAGCTCTTTCCCATAGTCCAAGATGATGCTGTTAAAGTTCTACACTCAATATGCCAGCAGAGTTGGAAGGCACTGCCATGACCTCAGGACTGGAAGAAACTCAGTTGTTATTCCAGTCCCAAAGAAAGGCATATCAAAGAATGTTCAAAGGATCACACAGTTAAATTTATAACGCTGCCAAATTATGCTGAAAATCATCCAGGCTACGTTCAAACATAGGGGCCAAAACCTCTAGAAGAACTCAATTTGGAAGGCAGAGGGAGAGATCAAATAGCCAGCATCTGCTGGACAGAAATCAGCATTCCAGAAAATATTCTTCCTGGACTGCACTAATGCCTTTGACTGAAGTGAAGCAACCAACTGTTGGAAAATTCTTCAGGAATCGGAACCCCGACCTCTACCTGGGCCCCTGGGAAACCTGAGGCAGGTCAAGAAGCAGAAGGGGAACTAGACATGGAACAACGACCTGCTTTCAGACTGGGAAAGGAGTACATCAGTGTTGTACATTGTCACCCTGCTTATTTAAGTATGTGCATAAGTGCACCAGGTGTAATGCTGGTCTGCATGACGCACACCGTGAAATTAGGATTGCTGAGAGAAATATCAGTAATGTGACATATCCAGGGGACATCACCCTTCTGGCAGAAAGCAAGGAAGAACTAAAAAGCCTCCTGATGAAAATGAAAGATGAGAGTGAAAAGGCTGACCTAAAACTCAGCATTCAAAAACAAAAATCATGGAATCTGGTCTCGTCACTTCATGGCAAATAAATGGACAAACGACAGAAACTGTGACAGACTTCGTTTGCTTGGCTCGAAAATCACTGCAGATGGGGACTGCAGCCACGAAATTAAAAGACGCTTGCTCTTTGGAAGAAAAGCTACGACAGACCTAGGCAGCATGTTCACAAGCAGGGACATCACTTTGCCAACCCACGTCCATAGAGTCAAAGCAATGGTTTTTCCAGTAGTCATGGATGGATGTGAGAACTGGACCTTATAAGAAGGTTGAGTGCCGAAGAAATGATGCCTTTGAAATATGGTGTTGGAGAAGACTCTTGAGACTCCCTCGGACAGCAAGGAGATCAAACGTGTCAATCCGAAAGGAAATCAGCCCTGAATATTCTTTGGAGGGACTGATGCTGAAGCTGAAGCTGAAGCTCCAATCCTTTGGCCACCTGATGCGAAGAACTGACTCTCTGGCAAAGACCCTGATGCTGGGAAAGACTGAAGGCAAGAGGAGAAGGGGGAAACCAAGGATTAGATGTTTGGATGGCATCGCTTCGTCAGTGGACATGAGTTTGGGCAAGCTCCGGGAGATGGTGAAGGGCAGGGATACCTGGTGGGCTGCAATCCATGGGTTTGCCATTAGTTGGACACAACTTAGCAGCTGAACAACAGCAGGAAGAGACAGGCAAGATGGCAGGTCTTGGCAGACAGGTCCATTCGGATGCAAAGAGTCAGGGACAACAGTCTAGAAAGGAGGTCCTGCTAGGTCCGTCCCCCCCTTCCTCCACACTAAGAAGCAGTTGAAAGCCTTCCTTTGTTTGGTGCACAGTTATGTAAAAGTCCAGCTGTTTTTCTTGGGGGTTTTGCAAGGGAGGGGGGGTTTTTTGTTTTGTTCTAGGTTCCTGGATCGAGGGTGTTCCTGGGCCATCTCGATATAACAGTCACCTCAGGAGATCCGACTGGAGGATCGTTGTTCCTCATTTCCTCCCCTGACATCCCAGTGTGTTCTCCTCACATGCTTTCCCCATGCAGGCCTCCGTTCACCTCGAGTCCTTGGAGTCTCCTCGTAAAACGTCCCTGGCCCCATATGTCATGGCAGGTTGAAAGGGCGTCCTTGAGGGGACCCAGACCCCTAATTGCACGTGGCTCACACAAAAAAGCTCTTGTCCTTTCACATTACTCCTCCCCCATTTGGTGACAACGCCTGCCCCTCACTGCCTATTCCATGAAGATGCTGTCTCTAATAGTCCGTTTGTCCATGCATTCGTTCCTTCCTTCCTTTGTTGGATTGGCCACAAGGCATCTGTCTAAAAGGGGGACCAATGGTCTGCATCTAAATTATTGGTCCTTCCTGATATCCATAGAATGCTAACAACACTGAGAATATTGTGATGACGTTTTTCATTTCCATGACAACCTGTGCAAGCCAGATTTTCCCCGGAAACAGAAACGTTTCAAAAGGGAAAAAACCGACAGATTGGAGAGATGGAGTAACTGAAAACATGGAGCCTAGTCAATGTAAGTGGTGTGTGGGAGGGGGAGTTCATGGTGCCAAAAAGTGTAGTATTTACTTGGGCATTAAGAGCTCTGGTCCCTCCTGATTTATAAAAGTACAAGGCTGTTCCTCCTCTTGTCGAGGGCTGAGGTGCCTCAGTAACCTGTGACACTCCAGCCCGTGTCAGAGTCCTAGAGTGGCACCCGTTGTGTGAGGATGTTGTCCCCGGGAGTCCCTAAAAGAAGACATCCCAGTATTTCTAATGCTAATCATATGTATATCCCCTGCATTCCCCCCCTCAAAGTCGCCCACGCCCGCCTGCAGGACCCCCTTTTTCTCATAGCTCAATGAGAGTAGACATTTCGTTCACATATTAAAGTATAGGTTTTCCTGCTACTTCCTTTACGCCTCCCACCCCCTGTTCATTCCCTCAATGTCCATATGAATATTCCCCATGTCTGATTTTCCATCGCTTGACTGCGTGGGTTATCATTAGCATCCTAGTAGAGTCCATGTATATGTGTTAGTATACTGATCTTGTTTTCTCTTTTGACTTACTTCACTTTTTATGATAGGTTCCTTGTTTATTCTTCTTTTTTTTAATTTTTTTTACTTTTAACTTTTATAGTTTTGTTGCTAACAGATATGTATGTTCCCAGATTACTCATATGTATACCCCCCCATCCCACCCTTCCAGACCGTCACACAGCACCCCTGCAGGACCCCCATTTCTCATAGAGCAATGACTAGAGCTATTTACTGCACTTATGATAGTACAGGCCTTCAAGCTACTTCCTTTACGCCTCCCACCCACTGTTCAATCCCCACAATGTCCATTTTCCCCACTGTCCATGTCTGCTTCTTGACCCTTCACTGCATGTTCCATCATCAGCATCCGACTAGATTCCATATATATGTGTGCTAGTATAAAATTTTTCTCTTTTTGACTTACTTCACTTTTGATGATAGGTTCTAGATTCAGCCACCTCATTAGGACTGATTCTTCTGCATTTCTTTTTGCAGCTGTGTATTACTCCATTGTACATATGTACCAGGGCTTTTTTATCCATTCATTCGTCAATGGACATCCAAGTTGCTTCCTTTCTCATATATGAATCGGCCTTATGCTGCAGGCTGTGTCTCTGCACCCCTCTTTTCTTCCACTGGCCTGAGTATCTTTTTTTGTGCCAGTACCACACCTGTCTGATGATGGTAGTTTTGGAGCCTAGCTGAAAGTCAACAAGCCTGACACCTGGGGCTCTTCCCTTCCCTGTCAGAGTTATCGGATGGATTCAGGGTCATTTTGTGGCTGGTCCTATAACCTTTGTGTCCAGGGCACATGGAGACTCTCATGGAACTGGTCATCCACAGTCCTCCAAAATGGGAGGGAGTAGCAGCACGTCAGTAGCTGACCGTGGAAGTATTTCAGAATGAAACAGAAGGCAGAAGTAAACACGGCTCCCTCATTAAAGTGGGCTTTAAGTCATGTTTCTGTTTCAGAGTGGAATGCATTCCTGACTTGGGGAGGAAGCATGACACCCAATCCCTGCTTCAGTAGCTGAATTGCCTTTTGCTTTTGCATTTTCTAGATCAATTTTAGGGGGACCTATCTCCTGGGCCTCTACAGCAGGTGTTCTTTAACCCCTGGGGAACCCACACGTTTCCAAAGTACCAGGCGTGAAGGGTCTGCCAGATGTGCAGTTGGAGTCTGAGAACTGACAGCCCCCGCCCCAGAGCCATGCCTGCCACGGTCAAATGACCACAGGGAAGCCATTCCACTTCTCCTAAACACTTCATCCGTAATCAGTTTTATGCACCTCGGATTCCAAACTCATGCTCGTTAGCAGGGTCAGCCATGCACTGACCCCCCGTATATGTGTTTGCTCGTGATCAACCCTGGCCCCCCTGGCTTCACAGGCAGTGCTCCTCTGGAACCCTAGCGAAAAAAAAGTGAAACATTCCCTTGGGCGGGGCCCCTTTGTGGTGCACAGAAGGCACAAGGCATTGAGGGACACAAATGAGATCCTGGTCATGAGACCTCCCTCCCCACACAGTTGCCCATTCATGCACAGTAGTAACAGATGAGAGAGGGTGTTGCCTTTAGTAGGCTTATAAAATTCCTCCAGTATCTTTGGCATTTTCTCCCCACATACCTGCCATGCATCTGCCCTCCACATGAGCATCTGCATGTGTATCCTTCATGTGGATGGACAGCCTGTATACTTCTTTGCTGTATCTCTCATCAACTCTCGGTGACCAAGTCTTCCAGTTGCACAAAAGGCACATTCCCCCCCTGCCCACCACCTCTGCCCCCCCAGACCATACTGCCCCATCCTGACACTTTTCTTTTTTTCCATATCCCAGGATTCTCCATTGTACCCTTTTTTGAAAGCACGCCCCCCGCATCTAGTGAAGATTCGGGCAGAAAAGGACACGTTTAACAAGCTGTAAACACTGTGTCGTCCTAGGCAAAGTGTGGGTCAGCACTCCATTTGGGGAAGACGGCCAGTCCTCTCAGCCTCCACTAACTAATCCTTGGCACCCAAGTTGACTCATGATGGATCCAGTACGTGCTATGCGTTTGGAAAGACCGTTTTTGGCCAGCCAAGGTCTTGTCTAGATCCAGGGCCTCACCACAAGAGACGAGGAAAAGGGCTTTTCTGTGGAAGTTCAAATACTCACAGTAGATGAAACAATCCAAGTGAAAAGCACGGGACGTAAAGACCCTAAATGAGTCCATGATCGAGTCTATCGCCTCCTCGCTAACTGCCCGGCCAAAGGCCAGTGCCCCAGAAGGAGGGGAAAGGGGTTTACAGAAGCGCTCTTACAGCGGCCTGGAAGCTCCTGAAAGAGAGGGCACATTTGGGTCTGGCAAGAGCGGCAGGTGAGCCCAGTCCACCACGTGGTCTCCGAGGGGCCAAAGAAGCGACGTTTTAAAAGGAAGCACAAGCCCAAATGGGCTGTCCCAAGGAGTCTGAGGGAAAGGAAAGGCTTCACTTCACCCCTGGTACCTTCAGAAAGGGGAGGCCCTTCCATATGATGATAAACCCAGGTGCACACCCCCGTTCCCCCTTTTCCCAAAGGGAAAAATGCAAATGCAGTCTTCTCAAAGCTCCAGGGTGCACTGAAACTCCCCGTCAGTCCCTGAGCTGACCATGAGAAAGAGGCGAAGGAAGGGGAAACCCTCAAGGGTAATGTTCTTACCTTGTCCAATCAAGGAGCTGAGTCTAGGGATAGAGCTGGTGTGTGCTTCCATCTCTGCCAGCAGATTGTAGCCTCATTGTGCCCAAGGCTTTAAAAGGGGGAGCACACGCCCTGCCCAAAGGCCCTGGCCATGTCTCTTGAGCCTGCTACCTCCTCCAGCAAGGTTGACCCTGGAGGGGCACCTGCAACCCCAACTTGGAAGGCACAGTGGCATCCACCAGTGCCCCTGAGCCGAGGCTGCAGGTTCAATCCGTCTAGCAAACAGAAAAGGAAGCTGCAGGCCCCAGAGTGTGAGCAACGGTGGCAAGAGCCTCAACCCTCAGCTGGCTCAAGGGCTCTTAATCCCACCCGCGCCCACAAAAGCGGGGGCAAGCAAGGGAGACAGCCGACGAGCATGACCTTCCCACAGGAGCCGTGTCCCATTGAGAGAGGCACGATGGTCTGGTTTAAATTTCAAGATCACCCTTTTTGGGCCCGGCCTTGGTCAAGAGCGTCAGCCCGACGGAGAAGACTGCGGGGGTGCTTTTGATTGAGGCCAACATACCCAGTGAGAGGCGTGGCATTCAAGTTCCACTTCGAAGGCTGAAGCAGCTGGATGATAAAGGGAAAGAAAAGCTCGTGAACAGAGCCAGGAAAGCATACGGGCAAAGCGTGATCTGGTGTTTGTCACTGATATCCCACTACACAGAAAGGGTCGTTTGTGGGTTTTTTGGGGGGCTCTTTCCTGGACTATTGTGCTGCTGACATCAGTTACCCCGTGAGGAAAGCCGTGCAAGAGGGGATCTGCAGTTTCTTTCCCAAAGGTGGATTATGCCGACCTGGACGATTCTGAGGAGGAGCCCTTGGTGGCTGGGAAGACGCCCTGCAAGAGAATCCTCCCTGACCGGACGAGGGCTGCTTGGGCCCGAGCCAACCGGAAGCTGGTGGACTTTATCGTGAAAAAAAAGGGGCCCGACCCACATCTTCTGGACATTGTCAAGGGCAAGAAAGAGTCCAGGTGGCTGGCGTCCTTCAGGAAGTCATACAGGTACGTGATCTGCGTGGAAACATACCTGGAGGACGACGATCAGCTCGACGTAGTGACCAGCCATTTACAAGAAATCTACAGGCACGTGGACAAGAGAGCGCTGGCTCTGAGGAGAGATGACCCAGTGAGCTTCGTTCTGAAGTCCTCCTGCCAGAGGCAATCATTTACTCAATTGCTGCACTGGATGAACTAGATACAAGGGGGCAGAAGCCAAGTACCGGCAAGGGCCACCTCTGCTTCCCGGGAAAAAGAACTCTTTGATTAAAAATATCCTGAAGGAAATCCGAAAGAGATCGGCAAGGAGGGCGTGGAGACATAACTCTGTCCCTGCAGCCACCCCCTCCTCGGGGGAGACACCTCAGCCCTACCATTAGCAAGAAATCCCCATCTGTATGTGTGGGGGATCCGTCCACTCCTATGGTAGGTAAACACCTTCGGGAAACCTGAGGTCTTGGCAGTGCCTTGAATCCACTCTGCCAGTGGCACGGTCATCATCATTTTCCTTTTTCCCCAAACCCCCTCACACCACTAACTGGTTAAAATATCATAAACAGAGAAAGTTTCTTCTACTTGTCCGGATGTGTAATCTTCCAGATACTTTCACGACTTCATGGCTTTCGGCTATACTTTATCTTTGAAAGGAGCATAAACATTCTTTTATTACGTGGACTGAAAGACTAAAAGAACCAACACCAACAGTATCTGATACGAAACAGCAAGCCTTTTTAAGATCGGAGGCGTGTCTTACAGAACAACCGTTAGGGCTTCTCCTTCCTCCTGTGACACATACAAACACATGACGCATTGGATTCCTTTTTATGACACGTCCTGACTTTTCCCTGTCCTGCATGTTCATTTGGATAAGCAGCCCTGTGAGATGGAGTCAGTGACACAGATGGCTGCTATGCACCACCACTACCTTCCAATGGTTCTTGGAAAAGCAGTCGGAAATGCAAGCAAATTTAATGGATCATCTGCATGCGTCCACGGGAAGCTAAACGAAATGTCAGCATGCAGTCAGTATTTTTCAGCCTGTGCAGGACTGCTCCCCCTTGGCTTCCCTGAGATTCCATCTGTCGGACTAGCTCTTCTTCAATGGCTGAATGGATTCCCCAAACAGACAGGCTCCTGGCTGTCTCCCTAATCGGCAGTGAGGGGATCTCCCTACATGTCGTCATCTGTGCCTTTGTGGAAAATGACTGGAGCCATCATAGACTCAGGCCAACTGCTCTACACCTGGGAGCCCGGGCTGACTCCCAGGAGCCCATCCAGCCAGCATAGACTGTAGGAATGGGGGCACTTTGCCCTGGGCCCATGTTCCTTAAGAAAAATGAGAAAATAAATAATTAAAGTGCCCTTTGTCTCAAACCAAGCAAGCTTGACCCTTGGACTTGCTCATAGAGTGGCTCTGACAGGATGCAGCAGTGTAAGAGCCGAGGGAAGGTCATGGCCGACTGCCTGAGCAGTAAATAGACCAGGAGGATCTGGGACCTGGGACATGGGTTATGGAAAATTCCCCATTCAGCTAAACATGCCTGCTGTCAGAGTACAGTGACTCAGCAGGGTATCAGAGAGGTAACTTCCGAAGTCCATGCACTGTTATTCCCTCCTAACTTGAAATGAGATTTTTGTTCTTTCTTTTGGAGAGGAAGAAGAGTGATAGAAAAGCTGATCTTCTTTGTAAAACTCAATGTGAAAATAAACAGTAAATATTTACCATGAACCTTAGTGTGTTTCTTTCTTAGAAAGCCTAAATTGTCATTCTAGCCCTAGGTTTTCGGGCTAAAACCACATGGCCATGTGATCTCTTTTCTGTTTGCAAAGGTTAGCTGTTTTGATTCACGATAAATCCATTGTGTCTTTGACCTCAGACTTCTGCTTCACCCCTTCAGACTGCACCACGACCTACTGGGAATGTCTGAGAACTAATATTTAGACACGCATATGCATGTATATGCCTATGTGTACATATAAGTATCATTTTAGGTTTGATGGATTCATTGCCATATTTTAAAGTTCATCATGAATTTTCTTCTCATTCCAAAGAAATATTCTCTGTCATGTTGGTTTCTTAAATTTAGAAGTGGGCCTTCCTAATTGTTTCTACTTCGGGTCCAGCAAAACCCCCTTTAATTTCATCCTGAGAAAACCAACACTCCTGGGCACATGTCTGCCTCCTGCCAAGTGTACGTGACATCCTCATGGTCCTGAGAAGTGCTGGAAAACATACTACATTCATGCTCTATGTGGACCTTACAAGTTGGGACAACACCCTTCATTTCTTCTTTCACACTGGAGATCAAGCCCACAATTGGGAAAGAACTTAGGGAAGCGTTACTTTGGGAGACCAAATAGTGGTTAAGGATATTCGTTGTGACTTTCTCCTTATAAACTCCACTGAGGAGACAAATCTTACCAAGTTCTCCTTGAAAAATTAATTGGAGTATTTAATCATAAGCAGCATGAAAGGGAAATCCACTGGAGTTTAGAGCCTTTAAGGTCAAGAGTCCCTCCAGGGATCGTTTTCTGGCCAGTTAGGAGCTGCTTGCAGGCTGGTTGGGGTGGGAGACCCAAAGCAGGTAACCAAAAACAAGGACAGAAGTTTGATGATGCCAGCAACTCAGTGGTAGAACTAAGGCTAGACCCAGTTCTCCTGTTTCCTGTGCTACACTACCCTTCTGTGCCAAAAGAATTTCTACGCTTCTGGAATTTCTGAGCAATCCTGGTCAGTAGAAGATGGACCCAGTTGTCTTAAGCGACATGGACAGTCTCCTGCGGCAATCAGATGTCTCACTACTGGATCCTCCAAGCCGGCTCAATGACCATGTTATAGGGTTTGCCTTTGAGTACTTTGCCAACAGTCTATTTCATGACTGCTCTGACCATGTCTGCTTCATCAGCCCTGAAGTCACTCAGGTTCATCAAGTGCACTAGCAACCCAGTGGAGATCGCCATGCTCCTTGAACCCTTGGGCCTCCCCCAAAGAGAGTTATATTTTAGCTATCAATGATAATTCCATCCACACAGCTGGGGGGGCCCACTGGAGTTGTTGGTTTATCTCCAAGATAAAAAAGGCTTTATTCATTATGATTCTTATGGTAGTAGTAACTGATTCCACGCAAAGCAGGCAGCAAAGAAGCTAGAGGCTTTCTTAGGCAGAAAAGGAGACACACTGGCCTTTGTGGAGGAGAAAGCTCCTGCTCAACAAAACAGCTACGACTGTGGGATGTATGTGATATATAACACTGAGGCCTTGTGTCAGAACTTCTTTAGACAGCAGCCAGAATCACTATTGCAGCAACTCAATCCTACATACATCACAAAGAAAAGAGAAGAATGGAAAGATCTCATTGCCAGACTTGTCAAACATTAACTGTTGAAATATATGTGACTTTTCAAGTCTCCTCTTTCTGCCTGTCCCCATGCGTTGGGTCGCTGCCGTCTCAGTGCCTGAGGGAAGAGGTCTGGGAGAGGAAAGCTTAGAATGCTTACTTTCTCCTGAGAGAATGCTGGCCTCTGCATTATCCTAAGAGAAAGTTTCACTTTAGCCCTAACTTTAGAGCAATATGGTCTGTGAAGATGTCTTCAAAATTTGCACCAAAAACTTAAAACCAATCATTTTTGTATTTTTTCTTAAAATCAATCTTTCTTAACACTTATTAATTCCCTTTTGGTCTCCATTGTCCACACTGGTTTATTCCAAAGAAAAAAGGGCTAATCTGTGAAACAAAGTAAGGATATGTGAAATCTATGAACTTTCCAGGTGGTCCAGTGTCTAAGATGCCATGCTCACCATACAGAGGGTCCTGTTTAATTCCCTGGTCAGGGAACTAGATCCTACATACTGCAACTGAAGATCCTGCATACCACAAATAAGACCTGGCACAGTCAAAGAAATTTTTTTTTTAAAAGGATATGCAAAATCTAGAAGCAAGAGGAAAATGATAGAAGAATCAAAAAATTACTGCACAACCCACATATTTCAAGAGATCACCTGGCTAGAAGCAGATCAAGAGCTAACCTAATTCAAAATGGAAATATCAGTTACTGTGATACCATTCAACAAGCAGTGGCTTTCCCCGCTGTACCCTTTGCCAATTCTTGATAAAGATGGTGTTAGCCCATTGTCACCCAGATGATTTCCTGGAGCACTTTAAGAAAGGGGAATCTTATTTGTCAAAATAAATGTCTGTGGTTTGGGGCCCCTTGTTTTGTACCTGAAACTTACTAAAAGTTGGTTTATTTTTTAGATATAAAAGAGAAAGAAAATGATCTTTCCAAGTTTCACTTCATTCAAAATGCAGACAATGTAATTTCTGAAATGCAGAACAAAAAGCAAAAAATGCTCTTCCTTCTAAAAAAAAAAAAAAAAAAATTCCCCCCAGGGACTAAAGTCTGTATAAAGGAAAGCACTGTTCTGTCTTGGACAGGTGAGCAGTGATGAAGAGGATCACATCTCAGGTTGTTTCTCATCACATTTGACAAGTAAGGAGGACAATTTGTTGTTATCATTTGAAGTGTATAAGTTCTTTTCTGTTTTCCAAGCATTCTGGGATTTACATATGATATCTGTGAGCCTTCAGGAATGGCTTCCCGTAATCAGGATGCGGAAGAGTTCGGGCTTGGTCTGTTTGCTTTTGCCAGTATGCTAGTGGAGCCATTGAATCCCTTTGACCAAGTAAGTTATGTACACACAGTAGCATCTAGGGGAAATTTTGGGTCCATAGCAAGATTCAGTTGAAGAAGGAGATAGAATAAACAAAGCAATCAGCTGGAAAACCTGGGAAAAACTATTTGGGGCAGTAAGGGCGTAACCTACCTATCCAAACACATATGCACACAATGGAAGCTGTGGGATTATTTCTTTAATACAAATGTAACAGGATGGTCAATTGAAAAGTGTTTGTGGCACAAGGACCCCAAAAGATGACATTCTAAAATGGATACAATACCAAAATGAAAAACTGTCAGAGGAGGAAATAGGCACTGCTTATAGTACTGTTAAATGCCTACTCATGTAGAAGATATTATAGGAGCCTGTTGCATGCTGAGATATCTCGGAGAATATTTCTTTGGATAGGGCTGTTGTACAGTCAGACCATTCTACTGCAGCCCCCCACAACCTATGCCCACCAAAAAGAGTGGAAGAAGTCTCAGCCTTCACCTTAGCCAAGGGAGATGGTAAGGAAGACAGGAAGGATGGAAGGAGGTCTACTTAGAAAATGCAACATGTATCAACATTTCCTGGAGGTTGAAAGACCAGAGGTCTAGTGACTGTGAAACATAAGTAAATATTTAACTATTTCTAGATGACTGAAGGAGAAATTGATGCTACAAATTTTACAATGTGAATTCTCAGAGTTGATACGGTAAATTGCACATGTGTCTTGTGGAGTAGATACAAACCAGACAAGAGATAATTTTAACTTCTTTTATCTGAGTCACCCGAGATCTTATTCTAAAGAACTATAGGAACAAATCTCAGTTCTCTCTCTGTCTCTAGAAATTGTAGATTTTCAGGGATTAGGGGAAAAAAATAACAACCAGAGAGAGTAGCTGTGAATGCTCTTGTGACACAAAGGCCTGTGAGATGCATGTGTCAGGAGGCAGAAGGATAAGTTTCATGGTTTGCACAGACCCATGGAAGTTGCCCATGCAGGACCAGGAATGATAATGTAGAAACCTTATTACACTTTTCTTTCTCACATGTTTTCCGGCACTCCCTCTGAGGGAGCCAGACATCCGTTAGAAAACTAAAGAGTAGAAATCACAGAACAGTTGGTCTGGGAAAGAAGGGGAAAAGTCAACTATATTTCCACAGGTGAAAAACTCCCTACCTGCAAGACAGTGGAGGAGAAGCCTCAGTATTTAACCAGGGTCAGAATATGCAATTTTACTAAGGCTGGAGACTTTTACATCACTGAATTAAGAACGTGACCAGTGTCAGTTTATTGCTTTAGAATAAACAGAAACGTTATATGGCCTGTCTGAATTTTTATCTAAGATTAAGTGAAAATTAAGCCCGCAGAACAAAGATTAAAGGATTATAAGACACACAAAAAAGAGGTTATTTTAATTTTACTGTGAGAATTTCCAATACAATCTAATATATAGATAACTAAAAGAAGGGCAGAGTAATAATCACATTTTATACCATTGTAGTATTAAAAGATGCATGTACAGTTTCTTATTTGATCCTAAATTTCCTGAAGATAGGACAGACTATGTTTTCATTTTACAGAAGAAACCTGACGATGAGCTTAATAAGTGATAAATCTGATATAACACGTACTGGAGTAGGTTTTGGAGTTATCAGAATCTAGATATATTATCTCTGTCTTACCTAAGGGCACAGCTCCTTTGTAATTTCCCTAAAACTGTTTCCATTGACTCAGTGAGTTACTGATCTTCCATATACCAGGCATTTGGGAATTCATTATGGAATAAATCAGAAAATTCCACTCTCTCATAGAGTCTTTCATCCTAATACAGAGGAACAGACAATAGACAAAAAAAACAAAATAGTATGTCAGGTGGGAAATTCTGGAAAAATATACATAAAGCAGGATATGAAGTGTACTTAGGAGTGGAAGTTGCTATATTTTTTAGGCCATAGGACCTGAGAGGGGGTACTTCCCCCAGATAGCCAAAGACCCTTATGACTAGAGTAGCGTCAGCCAAGGAGGATGACAGGAGATGATGCTCTAACAGCGTTGGGTTGGCTGACAGTTGGGCGGGGGTTTGGGGGGGTGAGGTCTGAAAAGAGATGAGACCTAGAACTTGATTTCACTTTGAACGCAATGGTCAATCATTCAAATAGCTTCAACAGAAGATCGATTTTCCCCAACTTATTCGTCCCTACAAACAGACATTCTGACGTCTATGTCAAAGAAGGACTCTAACAAGCAGTGGTGGGAGGGGAAATAAGACGACCAGCATGAATGCAACTCTAGTAGTCCAGGCAACAGCTAGCAAAGGGTGGAGAAGTGGGAAGTGTTGTTGACTGTTTTCAAGTTCGATTCAGCAAGCAGTCCTCAGACACCCTCAGCCTGCGCTTCCTTAGATCACGCTTATAATTTATAAAAAAAAACTAAAAAAAAGTACGATGCTTATGATGAAAATGTTTGTTCTCTATGCCCTAGGATATTTCTCTCACTATGTTGTAAGATATGAAGTTTTAAGGTCCTTGCTAGTAAAACTTTTCCTTGACCATCCTTTGTAGCTTACAGTACCTTTGTACCGTCACCCGTCAGTGGATTCCTATGTCAGTAAATGCTGCCTTATATGATTTAGGCTATTTACTTTATACTTCTTTTCATAAGTTGCGATTGTACCTTTATTATGTGTTTATGTGGTCATTGTTTATTTCTTTTACTAGAATTTCAGCCCTCAGAAGGCAGGATCCATTTATGTTTTGTTCGTTTTTTCATACTGAGTCACATCCAACTCTTTGTGACCCCCCTGAACTCTTTAACAAAATAAAAACTGTAGCCCACCAGGCTCCTTGTCTATGGGATTTTCCAGGCAAGACTACTGGAATGGTATGTCGTGCCCTCCTCCAGGGATCTTCCTGACTCGGGGATCGAACCTGCGTCTCCTGCCTTGCAGGTGAATTCTTTATCACTGAGCCACCAGGAGAGTCCAGACTGAGGGCCTAGTCTACAACTTACACAGAGTAGTTACTGAACAATATATTTTTAGTTGATGAATAAAATCATATCATGTTATATTTTCATTCTATGTTTTCCCAGTAATCATTTTCTTATCTCTATTTATGTGCAAAAGGTAAGGAAAATATCTGATGTCACTTTTTTCCTTAAGCTGAAAGAGGGGTCCTTGCCCCCTCAATGATTTCCAAGTACGCTGATTAGGTATCTGTGGTGGGCAGAATGATGGCCACTCAAACATGTCCACACTCTAAGCCTCAGAACTTTGAATATGTCACATTGTACAAGGAATGCAATAGGGAAAGGAGAACTACAAGGAAAGGGGAGAGTAAGGCAGCAGATGGAGTTAAGGTTGCCAGTTACTGACCTTACATTTAGGAATTCCTTGGATTATCCAGGAGGGCCCAGTGTAACCACTTGAGTCCTAAAAGGATGGGGAGAGAGAGATCCACAGAGAAGGTCAGAGAACTTGACTTAGAAGGAGGATCTGCTGCTTTTGATTCTGAAGAGGAGAAAATCGGCCATGAACTAGGAATTGTGGATGTCTTTAGAATCTGAGACTATCTCAGTTTAGAACCTGCAGAGAATGGGGACCTGTGTCCTACAACTGCAAGAAACTTAAATCTACCAAAAACTCGTATGAGCAGGAAATAACTTCTCCATGATGCTCTCAAGGAATACAGAGATATGAAGAGTTTGATTTTAGGCTCATGGGAAACATGCTGGACTTCTGATCTAGAGAACTGTAAAATGTGCTCATGTTGTTTTGCACAACTAAATCAGTTGCAATTAGTTTTCCACCAGTAGAAACTAGTAGAATTTCTTGGGCAGGTATTCATTTGTTGGTCTTGCTTGTTAGTATTTTTTTAAAATCATGTACATTTATTAAAATAATTATATTGTAACATAATGATTGATATTGGGATGTAATTTTACTTGGAATATCTTTGACATGTTCTTATAAGAACACTAATATTCTTAAAACCTTGAATAACAGAATGAATTTACAAACTCAAAATTTAAATTTAAGATATGTTCTAAATATAGTTTAATCTTAACTATGTCATTTGCTTACTAACAAGGCATTTTCTAACACCTCCAATTACTTTCTTTGTGTTTTATTCCTATCTTATTGTTATGGCTTTACTTTATGTTTTCAGTCTTACAATTATTTTTTTTATATATGTATTTGTTCTTAATTTTGGCCTCTTTTATTGTTTTTTTATTTATTTTCATCCATCTTTATTCTTTGTCCTGTGTGGGCCTCCCATTGCATTGTCCTCTGTCATTGCAGAGCATGGGCTCTAGGCTCATGCGCTACAGAGCGCTGGCTTATAATTGGACGTGAGATCTTCCAGGGCCCGGGATCGAACTGGCACCCCTGGCACTGCGAGGTGGACTCTTTACCCACTGGACCTCCAGGGGAAACCCAGTCCTACAATTATTGTTAGAACTACAAGACTGAATTTGAGGAAATGAGGAAAGTTGAAAGCCATCTTGAATCTCTCCATTACTATAAACTTTCCAAAGGATTACTAGCAGTTTTAAAAGGAATAAGTAAACAATTGGGCAAAAAAGAGAATTAGGATAATCCATGAATTTAATTGTATGTCACTTCTCATTTTTATAGAGCTTTTAGCACACTGTAGAAGTTTAGGAATGGTCAAAAAGACATTCTCATGAGAAAGATAGACTAACACTTCTCTCTTTGTTCTGTACCAGTCGGACCTAGGGGACTCAAAGCATATTCAAAAATTATATTTCTTTGGTAGGAAGTTCTGTACATTTTGTTGCAGGATTACAAATGCTGGAGAAAGAAGTTAGCTTTTCAGAAAGAGACATTATGTATATGGCACAAAATCTAGTTTTGAGAGTATATGTTTGTTATTTATTTCAAAAGAAGGCTATTTGACTTCCTGAAGCAAGTGAAAATGTTCAAAAGATAAGACCTTTATTTTTAATGATTTATTTATTTTGGCTGTATCTAGTCTTATTTGAAGCACTCAGGCCTTGTTGCCCCGTGGGATGTAGGATCTTAATATCCAGCTGGGAAAGGAACCCACTTTCCATGCGCTGGAGGGTGTATTTTCAGCCACTGGACCAGGAAAGAAATGCCATAATATTTGCCCTTTAAAGTATAAAACTCAGTAGTTTTAGTATATTCACAGAGTAATCAAGTCCGGGGTTGGCAATTTCGTACTTCATTCATTTTTTTTGGTAAATATTCCATTGGCCCGATATGTCAAATTTTTTATTAATCATTTTATAGACATTTTGGTTTTTTTCCCTTTTGGGGCTATTATGAATAATGATGCTATTAACTTCTGTGTTCAGGTTTTTTAAAGTTATTTTATTTTTTATTTCTCATCATCTATACCTGGAAGTGAAGTTTATCATTCATATGGCAACTCTATGTTTAAAAGTTTGATTGGGTTTGACACATGTATGGTTTCTATATGGTCCTCCTACTAGACTTTCTGCCCCCGCCATCAATTTTGTTAAGTAAAGCTTTATTGGAACAGTACTAGATCCATTCATTTATGTGTTTGGTTGGTCCAAAAGTTCACTCAGGTTTTCTGCAAAACTGAGGGGAAAAAGAGCTTTCTGAGAGAGAACTAGTAATGATGAGGCACAGGGTGGAGGACTAGGGTTTTTGCCTTAGGCAGTGCTTGCTTCTAAGGCCTGAGAGTTGTTGTCTAGTCACAAAGTCACGTCTGACTCGTTGTGATCCAGTGAACTGCAGTGCACAAGGCTTCCTTTTCCTTCACTATCTCCCTGAGTTTATGCAAACTCTTTTCCCCATTGAGTCAGTGATTCCCCCCAACCATCTCACCCTCCATCGTCCCCCTTTTCCTCCTTCCTTCAATCTTTCCCAGCATCAGGGTCTCTTCCAGTGCGTCAGCTCTTCACATCACATGGCTAGAATATTGGAGCTTCAGTTTCAGCATCAGTCCTTCCATGAATATTCAGGGTTGATTTCTTTTAGGATTGACTGGTTTGATCGTTTTCAGTCCAAGGGATTCTCAAGAGGTTTCTCCAGCACCACAGTTCAAAAGCACCAATTCTTTGGTGCTCAGCCTTCTTGATGGTCCTGCTCTCACATCTGCATATGACCACTGGAAAACCATAATCATAAAGCAGTTCTAACCAATCTGAGGGTACTCAGCAAAGATATTAACAGCTTTAAGAGTATATTAAATATGCTGAGTTAGTAATAATCTTTAACATAACCGTATCAATTGGAATAACTCATGTAATATGTGTCCCTGATCTAATTAGTTTTTCTGAAAACCTCCCACACTTTAATAGGACTTGATTGGATTTTAGATATATATTTTTCTTGCTCCTAAGATATCTAAATGCTTTTTTCCCTCTAACTCTAAGACCTTTGACCTTAATGGAATCCTTTATTTTTCATGTCCTCTAAATCCATACAATTGTTATATATTAAAGCAGATAGCCATGTTAATACTTTTCATTGAACTTATATGTTCAGAATATACAGTGTCAGAGTCAATTCAGGGCTCTGTGAGACTTTCTCAGAAGCTTTGTATGAGTAAGGCAAGAATGGAAGATAAGACTGAAAACAGCTCACATTTTGGGAAAAAGGAACCAAACCCGGGGGGGTTTTTTAAAAAACCAAAAAACCTCCTTTGATTTCCTCAACGATCAGTTGGTTTTTAGGTAGTATTGTTTAATCTCCTTGTTCGTAGGTTTTTCTGGTAGTTGATCCCAGTCATTGATGTGGTCCAGGTGATATAATTCGGTTTTCTTACTACTGAGGTTAGATTTTGCAAGATTGGTCTATCCTGGAGAAGTTTGACCTTGAGAAAATATTCTCTTTTCGCTGGATGAACTTACATCATAGGTCTCTTTCCAGTGGCATTTAGCTTTGTTTCTTATTAATTTCTGTTTCTATCGTCCTTCATGAATGCAGTGTTAAATCTCTTACATTACTTGTTATGTTGATTTCTTCTTAAGTCTGAAAGACCTGTCTTAATAGGTGCCATGGTGAATTCTGATTTATGCCTGTTATGTTTCCTTTGAAGTCCCTTAACATGATATGACCTGACATACTTTAATCTTCTTTACTTTAAATCAGCATTTTAATAAGGAGTATTCAATTCTTGATTTGATTTCTGAAATACTTTTCCAGCCTTACTTCAGTCTATAGTGCCTAGTTAAGTGGGTCTTTAAACCTCCATACTTTAGGTGCTTGCTTGGATCCTTTCGAGCACTGTGTCTTTGTTGGAAGTATCTTAAGCTTCAAATAACTTAAGACTTTGACTAAGAATTTCCTATTTCATCTTCTTAAACATCTTGGTATTATTGAAGGTTCCACTCTTTATTTATTGGTATATCAGGTCCTTAGAATAGTGTAGAGTGTTTCAGGGTCGGAGATTTCTAAGTTTTGTTGGTGGAAGAATTTTGATTCACTAACGCCAATTTTGAAAGATCTCTGGGTAAACCGAGGTTGGATTTTACCATTAATGCTGAATGTTTTGCTTCTTCTGGCCTGCAGGGATTAGTTGAGAAAGCATTATAATATAGTTGACTTTGCTTAAGTTATTTTGTTGCCAAGCTGTTTTAGAATCTTCTTTATATAGTCTCATATTTTTATATGCCTTGGTGTTTTTCGGGTTTCTGAGGAATATTGGCTACTGGACTTGGCAGACATTCCTTTCCCATCTGGAAGTTTTAATTATACCTCAAGAATTCTTTCATAGTATTCTTTCTTTTCTTTTGAACTATAATTTGAATTTGGCTTTAATTGTCCCATAGGTCTGAGGTTACATTCTCTGAATGTCTTATGGTTTTTATGATAATATTCTCTTTTCAAAATGTCTTCAGCTACTTATCCGTTTGCCTTGATATTCCTGTTAGACCTTCTATAGTATTTTTGAGTTCGCAATTGGTGGTGGCTATTTTTATCTGTTACTTTCCTGGGAAAATAGATTATACAGACTTACTCTCTTCTTTAAGGTCTTGCAAAAATACTTTTAATTTAGGAATGTTCAGATAATTGCTATTCATTTGATTAAGTGGCTTTGAATAGGCTGAATTTTAGTACTGCTGGAACAAACAGCTATATGGTTCATTTTTTTTCTTTTGTGGGTGTTGGTTTAAAAGGCCAAGTATGACTTCAAACCACAAGTAATTGATTACCTGTTACATGTAAATATTGTTCTTAACACAGAGAACATAGCAGTGCACCAAATACTTCAAAATAAACACCATTCTCTACCCTGGGCTTGGGAAGGAAGGTTTCCATTCCAGAGTAGTTAGAGAGATTATATATATTATAGTGTATGTGTGTATACACTTATGCACATAGCATGAATATTAAT
>JAIOJX010000018.1:9974977-10011282 GCA_022376925.1 Tragulus kanchil | reverse complement strand
CTAATATATAGATAACTAAAAGAAGGGCAGAGTAATAATCACATTTTATACCATTGTAGTATTAAAAGATGCATGTACAGTTTCTTATTTGATTCTAAATTTCCTGAAGATAGGACAGACTATGTTTTCATTTTACAGAAGAAACCTGAAGATGAACTTAATAAGCGATAAATCTGATATAACACGTACTGGAGTAGGTTTTGGAGTTATCAGAATCTAGATATATTATCTCTGTCTTACCTAAGGGCACAGCTCCTTTGTAATTTCCCTAAAAACTGTTTCCATTGACTCAGTGAGTTACTGATCTTCCATATACCAGGCATTTGGGAATTCATTATGGAATAAATCAGAAAATTCCACTCTCTCATAGAGTCTTTCATCCTAATACAGAGGAACAGACAATAGACAAAAAAAAATAGTATGTCAGGTGGGAAATTCTGCAAAAATATACATAAAGCAGGATATGAAGTGTACTTAGGAGTGGAAGTAGCTATATCTTCTGTAGGCCATAGGACCTGAGAGGGAGTACTCCCACAGATAGCCAAAGACCCTTATGACTAGAGTAGCGTCAGCCAAGGAGGATGACAGGAGATGATGCTCTAACAGCGTGGGCTTGGCTGACAGTTTGGTGGGGTTGGAGGGGTGAGGTCTGAAGAGAAATGAGACCTAGAACTTGATTTCACTTTGAACGCAATGGTCAATCATTCAAATAACTTCAACAGAAGATCGATTTTCCTAACATATTCTTTCCTACAAACAGACATTCTGACGTCTATGTCAAAGAAGGACTCTAAAAGCAGTGGTGGGGAGGGAAGTAAGACGACCAGCTTGAATACAACTCTAGTAGTCCAGACAACAGCAAGCAAAGGGGTGGAGGAGTGGGGAGGTGTTGTTGACTGTCTTCAAGTTCGATTCAGCAAGCAGTCCTCAGACACCCTCAGCCTGCGCTTCCTTAGATCACGCTTGTATAATTTATAAAAATAAACTTTAAAAAAATACGATGTTTATGATGAAAAATTTGTTCTCTATGCCCTAGGATATTTCTCTCACTATGTTGCAAAATATGAAGTTTTAAGGTCCTTACTAGTAAAATATTCCTTGACCATCTTTTGTAGCTTACAGTACCTTTGTACCGTCACCTGTCAGTGGATTCCTATGTCAGTAAATGCTGCTTTATATGATTTAGGCTATTTACTCTATACTTCTTTTCATAAGTTGCGATTGTACCTTTATTATGTGTTTATGTGGTCATTGTTTATTTCTTTTACTAGAATTTCAGCCCTCGTTTTGGAGTTATCAGAATCTAGATATATTATCTCTGTCTTACCTAAGGGCACAGCTCCTTTGTAATTTCCCTAAAAACTGTTTCCATTGACTCAGTGAGTTACTGATCTTCCATATACCAGGCATTTGGGAATTCATTATGGAATAAATCAGAAAATTCCACTCTCTCATAGAGTCTTTCATCCTAATACAGAGGAACAGACAATAGACAAAAAAAAATAGTATGTCAGGTGGGAAATTCTGCAAAAATATACATAAAGCAGGATATGAAGTGTACTTAGGAGTGGAAGTAGCTATATCTTCTGTAGGCCATAGGACCTGAGAGGGAGTACTCCCACAGATAGCCAAAGACCCTTATGACTAGAGTAGCGTCAGCCAAGGAGGATGACAGGAGATGATGCTCTAACAGCGTGGGCTTGGCTGACAGTTTGGTGGGGTTGGAGGGGTGAGGTCTGAAGAGAAATGAGACCTAGAACTTGATTTCACTTTGAACGCAATGGTCAATCATTCAAATAACTTCAACAGAAGATCGTTTTTCCCCTAACATATTCTTTCCTACAAACAGACATTCTGACGTCTATGTCAAAGAAGGACTCTAAAAGCAGTGGTGGGGAGGGAAGTAAGACGACCAGCTTGAATACAACTCTAGTAGTCCAGACAACAGCAAGCAAAGGGGTGGAGGAGTGGGGAGGTGTTGTTGACTGTCTTCAAGTTCGATTCAGCAAGCAGTCCTCAGACACCCTCAGCCTGCGCTTCCTTAGATCACGCTTGTATAATTTATAAAAATAAACTTTAAAAAAATACGATGTTTATGATGAAAAATTTGTTCTCTATGCCCTAGGATATTTCTCTCACTATGTTGCAAAATATGAAGTTTTAAGGTCCTTACTAGTAAAATATTCCTTGACCATCTTTTGTAGCTTACAGTACCTTTGTACCGTCACCTGTCAGTGGATTCCTATGTCAGTAAATGCTGCTTTATATGATTTAGGCTATTTACTCTATACTTCTTTTCGTAAGTTGCGATTGTACCTTTATTATGTGTTTATGTGGTCATTGTTTATTTCTTTTACTAGAATTTCAGCCCTCAGAAGGCAGGATCCATTTATGTTTTGTTCGTTTTGCATACTGAGTCACATCCAAATCTTTGTGAACCCTATGGACACTTTAACAAACTAAAGACTGTAGCCCATCAGGCTCCTGTGTCTATGGGATTTTCCAGGCAAGACTACTGGAATGGTATGTCGTGCCCTCCTCCAGGGATCTTCCTGACTCGGGGATCGAACCTGTGTCTCCCGCCTTGCAGGTGAATTCTTTATCACTGAGCCACCGCGAGAGTCCAGATTGAGGGCCTAGTCTACAACTTGCACAGAGTAGTTACTGAACAATATATTTTTGGTTGATGAATAAAATCATATCATGTTATATTTTCATTCTAAGTTTTCCTGGTAATCATTTTCTTATCTCTATTTATGTGCAAAAGGTAAGGAAAATATCTGATGTCACTTTTTACCTTAAGCTAAAAGAGGAGTCCTTGCCCCGTCAATGATTTCCAAGTACGCTGATTAAGTATCTGTGGTGGGCAGAATGATGGCCACTCAAACATGTCCACACTCTAAGCCTCATAACTTTGAATATGTCACATTGTACAAGGAATGCAATAAGGAAAGGAGAACTACATGGAAAGGGGAAGTAAGGCAGCAGATGGAGTTAAGGTTGCCAGTTATCTGACCTTACATTGAGGAGATTCACTTGGATTATCCAGGAGGGCCCAGTGTAACCACTTGAGTCCTAAAAGGATGAGAGAGAGAGATCCACAGAGAAGGTCAGAGAACTTGACTGAGAAGGAGGATCTGCTGCTTTTGATTCTGAAGAGGAGAGAATCCGCCATGAACTAGGAAGTGTGGATGTCTTTAGAATCTGAGACTATCTCAGTCTAGAACCTGCAGAGAATGGGGACCAGTGTCCTACAACTGCAAGAAACTTAAATCTACCAAAAACTCGTATGAGCAGGAAATAACTTCTCCATGATGCTCTCAAGGAATACAGAGATATGAAGAGTTTGATTTTAGGCTCATGGGAAACATGCTGGACTTCTGATCTAGAGAACTGTAAAATGTGCTCATGTTGTTTTGCACAACTAAATCAGTTGCAATTAGTTTTCTACCAGTAGAAACTAGTAGAATTTCTTGGGCAGGTATTCATTTGTTGGTCTTGCTTGTTAGTATTGTTTAACATCATGTACATTTATTAAAATAATTATATTGTAACATAATGACTGATATTGGGATGTAATTTTACTTGGAATATCTTTGACATGTTCTTATAAGAACACTAATATTCTTAAAACCTTGAATAACAGAATGAATTTAAAAACTCAAAATTTACATTTAAGATATGTTCTAAATATAGTTTAAACTTAACTATGCCATTTGCTTACTAACAAGGCATTTTCTAACACCTCCAATTACTTTCTTTGTGTTTTTGTTCCTATCTTATTGTTATGGTTTTATTTTATGTTTTCAGTCTTACAATTATTTTTTATATATGTATTTGTTCTTAATTTTGGCCTCTTTTATTGTTTTTATTTATTTTCATCCATCTTTATTCTTTGTCCTGTGTGGGCCTCTTATTGCATTGTCAATATATTGTTATATATCAAATTTGTAATACTTACTTCCATGAAAAAAAGTATGATCAAATATTATCCATGTAAACTTTGCTGGATGAACTCTGGTATTTCTATATCATTGCATGGATCTAAGCACTTTAATTGGCTTATAGGGTCCACTATCTCATGGAATCATGTATGGCTGAGAAATTCTTTCTATCCTGATACTCTTCTTTGGCTGAATATATCTAGATGCTGCTTATTATTTTACCGTTAACTTCTATAGAAAGCTTCTATCACGTAAAGAAGAAAAATAAAACAAGTATTATAAGAGGAAACATATCATGAAATGTATGGTCAAGTCAATACACATTTACTTTAAAACTTAGTTCTTTGTTCTTATGTCTAACAGAGTGTCTGGCACATAACAAATGTCTACTAAATGTTCCATGAATGCAATTTAAGTGCACTCTATTTTGTGATCATTTGAATCTTGATAGAATCTGCAAACAACTGCACCCTTCAAGATAATAGGGTGAAAGTCTACGATGCACCACCTCCCTATGTTCAAAGATGACATACCTTCAATAATTAAGCCATTGTAGGCTATACTCAGGTCACTTTCCTTCTGTAGTGAGCTCATCATCACACTTCAATGCGGTCAGAGTTGGCTCTTGCCATATCCTAGTGCATAGGGAGGTCCGAATCAGTGACTTTTGTGGTTATAGGGATTTTGTGAAATCAAACTCTATCCCAAGGTCACAATCAGGCTATAGTGTTGCCATAGAGGCTATACTCAGGTCATTGTCAGTCTGTAGTGAGGTCATAATTAGATTCTAATGAGGCCGGAATAGGCTAATTGGAGGTTCTAGTGCATAGTGAGGTCATATCGGACATTTTGTGGTCATAGTAAAATTTCGTGAAGTCATACTCTATTCCTAGGTCATGATCATGCAATACAGAGCCCATAGTAGGCTATAGTCAGGTCATTTTCAGTCTATAGTAAAGTCATAATCAGATTCGAATTGGGTCAGAGTGGGCTATTGTGATGCCCTAGTGCATAGTGAGGTCAGAATCAGGTGATTCTGTGGTCTTAGTGAAATTTTGTGAATTGATCCTCTTTTCCTAGGTCACAATCAGGCTATAAATCAGCAATAGTAGGCTATCCTCAGGTCATTTTCTTTCTATAGTGAGCACATGCACCCAGAGCTGGTGCTCTGCAATGAGAGAGGCCACTGCAGTGGGTGTCCCACGCAGGCCGAAGAATAAAGATGGATGAAAAATAAAAAAAAAATAATAAAAAAAATAAAAATCAATAAATAGATGCCCTAATTGAAAAAAAAAAGAAATTGGAAGCCTATAGTTGATCCGTCATGATGCCATAGCATTAATAAAACTTAAAATTGAGATATATTGCTATGTAAACATAGCAATATGTTAGTACATTAGACTGAATTTTTCCTGTCATCCAGAGGACTAAAGTGTATTAAGGAGCATTTAAGGATCCTGACCAATTGGAAAGATGAATACCAACTCTTCAAAACATCTTCAAATTACTTTTTAAAAGGATAAACTCTACTAAGGACAATAGATCTATTTCGGCAAGGCCAAAGGAATTAACATATACCCCAAATAAAACAGATTATTGACTCTTCCTTTTAAGGTTTCAAAGTTTGTGTCATATGGTTTGGGCGTGTGGATTTCAAAGGAAAGTGGCATTCCAGAGAGGTTCCAGGATAGTACGAATTTGCGGCTCTATTCACCCTAAAGAGAAGTTATCTCCAACGTTTTGAAGGAATAAACTAAACTAACCTGCCTGACATGTCCACACAGTGCAAAGAACAGACTGAAAATGTTGAATAACCAGCAAAGCTCTGATGTAAATCAGTCGTCACAGGAGACTGTAACAAAGAGCATGATACAACCATCAGCACTTGAAAGGGAAGTTTTCTTTTCTTAAGGAAAATAACTCTGACATGCTCCTTCTAAATTAAAGAATCATTTGGCCTTATTATTTTAAGATACACTTTCCACCTCAGAAATGGATGATTCACACTGAAAAGCAATTCTTTCTCTCAATGATCCAACCCAATTATAAAATACAAAGCAGAAACAAACTCTTCTTTTGCATGTGGGATTCTCTTTCAAAATTTATAAAAATACCCAAGGGGAAAAAACTATTAGTTATTTGTATACTAATGCTGAATTGATCCTCTTTTCCTAGGTCACAATCAGGCTATAAATCAGCAATAGTAGGCTATCCTCAGGTCATTTTCTTTCTATAGTGAGCACATGCACCCAGAGCTGGTGCTCTGCAATGAGAGAGGCCACTGCAGTGGTGTCCCACGCAGGCCGAAGAATAAAGATGGATGAAAAATAAAAAAAAAAATAATAAAAAAAATAAAAATCAATAAATAGATGCCCTAATTGAAAAAAAAAAGAAAATGGAAGCTTATTGTTGATCCATCATGATGCCATAGCATTAATAAAACTTAAAATTGAGATATATTGCTATGTAAACATAGCAATATGTTAGTACATTAGACTGAATTTTTCCTGTCATCCAGAGGAGTAATGCGTATTATGGAGCATTTACGGATCCTGACCAATTGGAAAGATGAATACCAACTCTTCAAAACATCTTCAAATTACTTTTTAAAAGGATAAACTCTACTAAGGACAATAGATCTATTTCGGCAAGGCCAAAGGAATTAACATATACCCCAAATAAAACAGATTATTGACTCTTCCTTTTAAGGTTTCAAAGTTTGTGTCATATGGTTTGGGCGTGTGGATTTCAAAGGAAAGTGGCATTCCAGAGAGGTTCCAGGATAGTACGAATTTGCGGCTCTATTCACCCTAAAGAGAAGTTATCTCCAACGTTTTGAAGGAATAAACTAAACTAACCTGCCTGACATGTCCACACAGTGCAAAGAACAGACTGAAAATGTTGAATAACCAGCAAAGCTCTGATGTAAATCAGTCGTCACAGGAGACTGTAACAAAGAGCATGATACAACCATCAGCACTTGAAAGGGAAGTTTTCTTTTCTTAAGGAAGAAAAACTCTGACATGGTCCTTCTAAATTAAAGAATCATTTGGCCTCATTATTTTAAGATACACTTTCCACCTCAGAAATGGATGATTCACACTGAAAAGCAATTCTTTCTCTCAATGATCCAACCCAATTATAAAAATACAAAGCAGAAACAAACTCTTCTTTTGCATGTGGGATTCTCTTTTCAAAATTTTAACACAATATTTAATTAAGCTCAGATTATCTCCCACAGTGGATGGGGTGGCTAGAAAGCTTACACAAGCAGATATTAGTTATTTGTATACTAATGCTAAAGAATTGTTGATCCTTTCTTCAGCTCTTTGAGCTCTGTTTTAAAGGTGTAATGGAAAATACCATTTCTGTTATAAAATTTAACTTGAGTTTTAGTTTTCTGATATGAGGGCAAGTCTCAAAGATTAATGATTACTATTCCTAAGATATTAATATGTGTGAGGTGCATTTAAGATATTTCTATACATTGTAAAAATGCAGTTGCGGATTGTGGGGAAAAGAACAAGCTTACAATGAATCTAGTGTATCCTCTAAGGCTGGACATCCTTGGTGGAATCCATACAAGTTTACATTTAAATCAATGAAACATTCGAATAATTAGTTTAAGATAGGCGTTACGTACTTTGTAAAAGCTCCTGTTTCTTTCTCTAATGTATGTTCAAACCACGATTTCCTTAGGAGGCTCTCACCATTACTGTGATAGTGCTACCCTATTTTCTATACAGCAGAAACTAAAACACCATTAAATACCAACTATAATAACTGACTATACTAAAACCTTGGACTATTTGGATCACAACAAACTGGAAAATTCTTAAAGACATGGGAATTGAAGACCACTTTGTCTCCTAGAAACCTGTATGCAGGGCAAGAAGCACCAGTCAGCACCAGACATGGAACAATGTACTAGTTCCAAACTGGGCAAGGAGTACATCAAGGCCATATACGGTCACCCTGATTATTTGACTTCGATGCAGAGTCCATCACATCACATAAAATGTCAGGCTGGATGAAGTTCAAGCTGGAATCGAGATTGCTGTGAGAAATACTAGTAACCTCAGGTATGCAGATGACACCACCCTTATGACAGAAAGTAAAGACGAACTAAGGAGCCTCTTGATGAAGGTGAAAGAGGGCAGTGAAAAAGCCGGCCAAACACTGAACATTCAAAATAGGAAGATCATGGCATCCAATCCCATCACTTCATAGCAAATAAAAGGGGAAATGGAAAGAGTGACAGACTGTATTTTCATGGGCCCCAAATCTCTGCAGTGACTGTAGCCACAACATTGACAAATGCCTGGTCCTTGGAAGAAAGCTCCGACAAATCTAGACAGCCTATCAAAAGCAGACATCATTTTGCAGACAAAGGGCCAACTCAGTTCAGTTCCATTGCTCAGTCATGCCTGAGTCTTTGCGGTTCCATCAACTGCAGCACGCCAGGCTTCCCTGTCCTTCACAATCTTCTGGAGCTTGCTCAAACTCATGTCTATTGAGTCATGTTCAGATGGCTCAGTGATGTCTTCAACCGTCTCATCCTCTGTAGTCCCTGTCTCATTTTGCCTCCTATTTTTCCCAACATCGGTCTCTTTTCCAGGGAGTCATCTGTTCCAATCAGGTGGCCAAAGTATTGGAGTTTCAGCATCATTCCTTCCAATGATGCTGGGTTGATTCCTTTAGGATTGACTGACTTGATCTCCTTGCAGTTCAAGAGACTCTCAAGAACCTTCTCCAACACCGAATTTCAAAGGCATCGATTCTCTGGTGCTCACCCTTCTTGATGGTTCAGCTCTCACATCCATACATGACTACTGGGAAAACCACAGCTTTGACTATATGGACTTTTGTCACCAATGTGATGTCTCTGCTCTCAGTATGCGGTCTAGGTTTGCCATAGCTTTTCTTCCAAGGAGCAAGCATCTTTTACTTTCATGACTGCAGTCACCTAGGTCCATATAGTCAAAGCCTTTCTTTTCCAGTAGTCATGTATGAATGAGAGTTGGACCATAACGAAGACCGAGCACCAAAGAATTGAGGCTTTCAAACTGCTGGAGAAGACTCATAAGAGACTCTCAGACAGCAAGGAGATCAAACCAATCAATCCTAAAGGAAATCAACCCTGAATATTCATTGGGAGGACTGATACTGAAGCTCCAATATTTCGGCCACCTGATGAAAAGAACTGACTCATTGGAAGAGACTGTGACTCTGGGCAAAACTGAAGACAAAGGGAGACAAGGAAGGCAGAGGATGAGAGATCTCGATGGCATCACCAACTCAATGGACATGAGTTTGAGCATATTCTGAGTGATAGTGAAGGACAGGGAAGCCTGTTCTGCTTCTGTCCATGAGGTGACAAACAGTTGGACTGAGTGACTGAACAACACACACCAATAAAAATTTTAAAACTTATCAAATTGTATACTTTAAATATGTACAGTTTGTTTGGTGACATTTGTCTCAATGAGGCTTTTAAAAAAATGTAAAAGACTCAGTGAAACTGTCTGTGGCTGAGTTTTGAAATATTTTATTTCCATTTGCAATCACATAGTCCAAGTCAAAGGTTAGAGATAGATTAAAAAAAAAAAAAAGCCAGCACTAAAACCTTCATTATATGTGCCAGAGAAAAATATAACAAAGTATGATTTCTGCAATTTTCAAACAGCCTAATCACAATTAGATTTCTTTCATCGCTTACTTAATTCTATGTTCTTGTCCCACTAGCACTTGTGTTATTAATCTGCTATGGAACCTCAGCTGTTTCTGGTCTACAGAAAGTACTAGAGAATTTGGTATTTGTTATTCGGTACAAAGAATGTCTCAGAGTTCTCTGAATAATGCCAACTCAGGAGGCTGTGTTTCTGCTGCTCTTAGCCAGGCCCCTCTTTCCATGGAATTCTCTAGGCAAGAATACTTGAGTGGGTAACCATTCTGTTCTCCAGAGGTCTATTCCCACCTAGGGACTGAACCCATGTCTCCTGCATTGGCAGGCAGATTCTTTACCACAGGGACACCAGGGACACCCTCTACTCTTTCATGAACACACTAGACTGAGGTACTTCTAGACAAACTTGCTATTTGGGCAATGAATAAAACGAATTCTAAACTTGTCTTCGTATGATATTTGAAAGTTGAGTAATTATATCTCTTTTGATATAAATACACCCATCCAGCTGAGCAGATTTTTTCAAAGTTTCAGTATATTTTACGCTTTATGTTGAGGGTCCTTATTTGTAGAAAATATAAAATATAATGAAGTACACTTTCTGGAAACTGTCTAGAATTTTCATGACCATTAAGTTTTGTTCTTTTTGCCTTCTCTTTCAATATGCAAAGCCAAACACTTCAACACACATGCAAAAACTCTTCTGTACTTGAAGCGCAAGTACTGTGATTGTTCTTGTACAATCATATTTCCTTGCTATTCATATTTCTAGCTTAGTCTTGAACATATACTAAATAAAATGTTTAAGCAAACTTGCTAATTCTCTTTTACTGAGAAAACTAGGACGCAAATAATTGAGAAATGTCAATTATCTCCATAGAAGAACAATTGTATTCGCTTATAAATGTCTCTATGCTATTTTGAGGTTTGTTATCTATCCGCTCTTTATTTAATACTACCCTCTATAGTCACATACATCATTGTTATATTTTGTTAAAATGGCAATAATTCACATGTTTGTTATCATAACTCTAAGGTATAGACACTCGATAAGATAAAAATACAGAACACACGTTTACCCAGTCCTTTTGGCTGAACTTTTAACATGTTGTTTTACCTAGAAATTACTCAAACATACAAAGGTTAATTCACTCTGTTTATATGTTATCCTCAGATCTTAAAGCTAAATAAAGATAATGTAAAATTTGCTTAATCTGAAATACCAAACAAGGTCATTATTGTTACTATAAAATCATTTGTCACAATTATGATTCAGCCTAATTGAAGCACATACTTACAAATTGTTCATAACTTTGAACTATGTGAACATAACATTAGTATATCTGATCTATAGATGAGCATAAAAATTTGAGAAGTTTAGATAAACTGTTCTCTTCGTCAAAAATAATCATAAATGTTATAAAAATGTATGGTTTTCTCATATGGCTCTCTTACATAATTAGAGAAATGAGGTAAAAATTGTTTTAAAACTTAAGTACTGAGCCTGAATTATCCAGGGGTATCCCTTGGTTCTTAAAGAAAAATGGTTTGTGGTTTTCACTTCTTTACGAATGTTCTTTCTTAAAATAATGACATATTTAATACATCTATATTTTTCTGTGAAGCTAATACAAATGACCAGAGGGTCCGCCACTGGGTCCATCGATCCACATGCACTGCACTATTTTTCTCCTAATAGGCCCTACTGACTTAACGACCTTCTGTCTCTGTGGGAATTCTCTTTGGCAAACCTGGAGAGCCAGGGCCTTGTCCGTAACCGCTGGTCCAGGGGCCAGCACTCGTTGCCCTCCTGCCCGAGAACCAGCCTCAGTCTCTTGCCTGAAGCCCCTTTGGGCTTCCAGCAGCTCAGACTGATTCCGCAGAGATGGGACGTGTTGGCTTTCAGGGGCTCTCCGCAGTTGGGAGGGTGCGGAGGAGTTCTCGCGAGGCCGGCTCAGCCAGGGCACAGCCACAGGCGCGTGCTCTGGCTCTCCACACCGCACGAGGTGCCCCTTCACACAGCCCGCCATCTTGAGTGCCTGCGTGGGAACTGCCCAAGGCGGCAGAGCCGAGGTGTCCGTGCTCCCACTTCTCCCTGGACTCTGGTCTGAAGAGCCATGTGGGAGGACTCTGCACACAGCCCCTGTGAGCAAGTGGAACTGGACTGAGCTCAAAGGAAAAAAGGTTAGACTTTATTGTATTACTCAGACTCAGTATTTCCTGCGCTTTGTTAATGGGCTGAGCAGGGAACGCCACATTCCTCTGCCTTGTGTCCTGCTCCTCGTGCTCGAGGGTCACCGAGCGACCCGGATCATCTTGTGTCTCTGCCCCCTGCTGCATGTGGCCATCCTCCTGACAGCGCGGGTGCAGGAGCAGAACCTCCCTGCCGCCTCAGTCCTGTCTTCTTCGACCCGGCTGCGTGTAGCCCTGAGCGACCCCCAATTTAAGATACCTGGCCCAAATGTCAGCAAGAGAACAGTGGCCATCAGTGTTCCTAAAAATGAAGATCTCTAGTTCTTTTGCGCATAGGCAAAATGTGCCCTCGGGCCGAGGCTCCCTGCTGTTCTCTGTAGTAAATGTTCCAATTTGCTTCCAAATAGCCCTGTGTGTGTGGAGGATGGCAGACAATTACTGGGAATCCGTGTAAACCCTGAAGATCTTCCCTGTTGCAAGCTCTGAGGTTCAGGTGGAAGCTATTAGTTCTATGTTTTGGTCAGAAGTCTGTAGCAGTGCTTCTTGTGCCTCTGTGACTTGGGTCTGGGAAGTGAGTGCATAGCTCGTCAGCTTTGTCCTCTCTCTCATAAAACTCCTCCTGTCTGGGAGTCATTCTTCTTTGGCATTTGGGAGGGCCCACTGCCTAGGTCTGGGTGACTGAATAGATCAGCCACTCATCTATTTCTGACTGATCACTGACTGATCTCTTTACAGTCATAATCCAGAGGCCTCGCTTCTCTGGATATCAGGGTGGCAGGATTTAGCAAGCAGAGTCTGAACTTGAATAGACATTGCAGGAATAGCTGTTCTATTCCCTTAGATCTTATAAAGCCTGAACCTGGTACGGAGTCCGTATGATTGGCTGACCAAACATGAGCTATTCAGCTTCCTTTATCAGGGTGGTAGCAGTTGTTAGCAGACAAGGAGGCCATCCCTTGGTGGTGTGCTCTGATTGTTCAGAGAAATTAGCAACCGCCTGAGTAAAGTGTCCCAGTTTGTAGGCTCAAGTCTTTCAGTGGCAGTTCCCTTCTCTTATAAGGGTAAAGGTCAAAGGGTTGAGCTAATTCTGAGACAGCCAGGAAGTGGCCTAGACTAGTTGTTTTTCACTTCTTAAAAGGCCCTTGTTGGGTTTGCATTGCATCCACCCTTTCCTTTCAGTTCTTCATACCGAGGCCTAGCTGTTAGACCATATTTAGGGATCCAGTTGTGAGAAAACCTGGCTGTTTTTGGGAAGCCCCTAAGCCGTTTTTTAGTTTTAGGAGGAGAGAGGCTGAAAATGGCTTCTTTCCTTTCCTGGGGTGTGCTTCTCTGGCCTGTGAAGAAAAAGCCTAGGTAGTTCATCCTAGTTTGCAATATTTGAGCATTTTCTTGTCACCTATATCCTTTATGAGGTTTAGTGTGGCTCCAATATTTTTGTCGGAGGCCTCCTTCATAGTGCTGATGCTTAGAATGCCCTCTACATACCAGAAGAGGGTTCCTCAAGGTATTTAGCTAAAGTTTCCTCTAAAGATGGTGGAGCAGGTTTTTTTTTTTAATTTTTTTTTTTTTTTTTTAATGGAAAGCTTGGAGCAGAACCAAACAACAGTATTGTTTTTTGTTTGTTTGCTTGTTCATTTTGGCTTCATCAGACACCTTTTGGAATCTTAGTTCCCCAACCAAGGCTTGAGCCCAGGTCCTCAGCATAGAGTCCTAACCACTGGATCACCAGGGAGTTCCTTGTTTGGGGATTTTTTTTCAAATTGAAATCGAGTTTATTTACAGTATTGTGTTGGTTTCAGTTGTACAGCATAGTGATTCAGGGATTTTTTTTTTTTTTTTTTTTTTTGCGGATTATACCCCATTATAGTGATTATAAGATATTACATAATATTCCTGTGATATATATATATATAGATATATAGATACATAGATATATAGATATATATCCATATATATATATCCATATATATACATATATATATATATATGGATATATATATCCGTATATATAATAAAAATATATATCCTTATTGTTCATCTATTTTAGGTATAGTACTTTGTATCTGTTAACATCATATTCTTCAGTTATTCCTCACTCCCACACTCTTTTGGTAACCTTAAGTTTGTTTTCTATGTCTAAAAGTCTACTGCTGTTTTGTGCATGCAGTCATTTGTATTATTTTTTTAGACTCCACTTATAAGTGACATCATATAGTATTTGTTTTCTGTGACTTATTTCGCTGAGCTAAATATTGTCTAGATCCATTCATTTTGCTGCACATAGCAATATTGCTTTCTTTTTCTGGTTGAGTTATATTCCACTGTGTGTGTATAAAACACACACACAAACACATGACCTCTTCCTAAATTAATCGTCTGTTGAAGGCACTTATGTTGTTTCCATGTCTTGGCCTTTTACTGTTGATATGAACATTGGGGTGCATGCATCCTTTCAAATTAAAATTCTTGTTTTCCCAGACATATGCCTGGGAGAGAAATCACTGGATCACATAGAAGTTCTAACTCTAGTTTTTTAAAAGGGAAACTGATAGTGTCTTCCGTAGTGGCTGTACAAAGTTACATTTCTAGCAACAGTGTAGGAAGGTTTCCTTTTCTCCATACTATCTCTAGCATTTATTATTTGTAGACTTTTTTATTATGGCTCTTCTGAATGGTATGAGGGGCAATGTCATTGTGGTTTTTATTTGCATTTCTCTAATAATTGCAAGTGTTAAACATATTTTCCTGTACCTATTGGCCCTCTTTGTGTCTTCTTTGGAGAAGTATCTATTTCGGTCTTCTGCCCATTTTTTGATTGGGTTGTTTTATGAATGTTCATCTGTATGAGCTCTTTGTATGTTTTGGAAATGAAGCCTTTGTCAGTTGCATCATTTGCAAATATTGGGTTACACAAATTTCACTTGGACTTTTAATAAGATGGAAAGGAAACCGTGAATGAACTTTCTGGGAAACCCAATATTTTCTCCCATTCTGTGTTTCTCTCTACATTTTATGGATGGTTTCTTTCTCTGTGCAAAACCTTTTAAGTTTCATTTGGTCCTGTTTGCTCTCTGCTGATTGCTAGCAAGTTAGCATGTGTGAACTCCTTGAAAGAATAGTCTAGGCTTCTCCAAGCCTCTCTCTTTCCCAGTAAATTTCCCATCAGCTAAGGAGGCTTATCTCTTCTGCATAGGATGCTCAATCTGAGGCTTGACACATTTGCCTCTCAGGGTTAGGGTCCTCTTCTTTGCCTTTCAGATGCCTTCCAGGGGTGGAAGTCTTGACCTTATACCTTTTTTCTGTCCCACCTGGTTAAGTGGAAATATTTCTTTCCTATACTCTGTGGTTGTATAGAATTGCTTCTACCAATATCCAGTTATTTTTATTTGAGTATTTCTCCATTTGTGATGTTTTTTTTATGTGTTTGTCAGGAGAGGTGAGCTCCGTATTCTACTCTGCCACCTTGAACCATTCTTGATCTCTAGTGTTATTGTTTCGATTGTGTCTTTGGGTCCTGCCACTGAGGAGAAACAATTTCTTGTGACTCTCTACCTAGTGAATTATGACAGAAGTCACCTTTCAAATCTAGTACAGAGCACCAGGTTTTGGTAGACAGTAGAGTAGCCACCAGGGTACAGATATTAGGCGCAACTGGATACCTCTCGTCAGTGGTTTCTCTGAATGGGTAAGGTCCTGTACAATCCAGTATTCCTTACTGGGTTTCTTTATAGGGATAGTGGAAGTATTACAGGTCACTTCCAGTGAGTCGTCTCTCTGCATCAGGTGGACAAATCTTGGAGCTTTTGCTTCAGCTTCATTCCTTCCTGTGGCTATTCAGGTTTGATTCCCTTTAGGACTGACAACTTTGATCTCCTTGCAGTCCAAGGGACTCGCAAGCATCTTCTCCAACACCACAGTTCAAAGGCATCACTTCTTTGGCGCTCAGCCTTCTTTATGGTCCAACTCTGACATCCACACTTGACTACTTGGAACACCCTGACTATGACTATACAGTCGTCTGTTGGCAGAGTGATGTCTCTGCTTTTAATGTGCTCTCTGGGCTTGTCATAGCTTTTCCTCCAAGGATCAAGTCTCTTTGAATTCCTTGGATGCAGTCTCTCTCCACAGTAATTTGGGAGCCCAAGAAAATAAGCCTGGCTCTGTTTCCATTGTTTGCTCATCTGTTTGCCCTGAAGTGATGAGACTGAATGCCACGACCTTCATTTTGTGAATGTTGAGCTTTAGGTGAGCTTTTTTGCTCTCCGCTTTCAGGTTCACCAAGAGGCTCTTAAGTTCCTCTTGGCTTCTTGCCATACGGGTTTTGTCATCCGCATAGCTGAGGTTACTGGCATTTCTCCTAGCAGTCTTGATTATAGCTTGTGCTTCCTCCAGAATGGCATTTGGCATGATCTGCTCTGCATAGAAGTTAAATAAGCAAGGTGACAGTTTACCAACTTGAAGTACTCCTTTCCCGATTTGGAATCCGTTCCTTGTTCCATGATGGATTCTGTTGCTTCTTGCCCTGCATACAGGTTCCTCAGGAGGCAGGCAAGGTAGTCTAGTATTTCCATTTCTTGAAGAATTCGCTATGGTTGACTGACACTTTAGCATAGTCAGTGAAGCAGTAGATGTATTTCTGGAATTGCTTTCTTTTCCATAATCCAGTGGTTATTGGCAATTTGATCTCTGGTTCATCTGCCTTTTGTAAATCCAGCTTGTACATCTGGAAATTCTCAGCTTCTATATTGTTGCAGCATAGGTTCAAGAATTTTGAGCATTATCTTGCTAGAATGTGAAATGATCCTAGTTGTATGGTAGCTTGAAAATTCTTTAGCATTGCCTTTCTGTAGATCTGAATGAAATCTGGCCTTTTCCAGTCCTGTGGGCATTGCTGAGATTTCCAGATTTGCCCCTCCAGTATTAAATCTTTGCCCTTGCTGCGGACAAGCTGAATCCTTTTTATTTTAAAATTGTATTCTTATTATTTTAATTATGACATTCTAGAAAATAATAATTAAAAATTTGAAATGGAGGATAATTGCTTTAGAGTGTTGTTATTTTTGCTATAAATCAGTTTAAGTGCTGCAGAGAGGCCCCAGGTCCTCGAGAGGGGCTGGCCAAATCCCTGCCCGCCAGGATCAAGCCTTGAGTATAAGACTAGGCTGTGTCCACCAGTCTACCTTACCTGAAGACAGACTCTTTTGCAAGGCTTTGGTAATAAAACGCTGAAGCTTTAAAAAAAAAAGTGTAAGTCACCTAAGTGTGCCTATATCTGCTTTATCCTGAGCCTCCCTCTCATCTCACCCTGCTGTTCCACTCCTCTAGTCCATCAAAGAGCACCAAGCTGACTCCCTATAGTGTAGCTTCCCACTTGCCGTTTATTTCTAACAGAAAATAGTGTCTATATGTCACTTATTCTCTTTCAACTCATGCCCTGTCTTCTTCCCTGGAGTATCCATAGTTCCATTCTCTAAATCTTCGTCTCCTCCCTGACCTGCAAATATGTTCAGCAGTACCATTTTTCTAGATTTCATGTTCATGCATGCTAAGTCACTTCAGTCATGTCCGACTATTTTCAACCCTATGGACTATAGCCCACCAGGGATTTCCCAGGCAAGAGTGCTGGAACAGGTTGTCATTTCCTCCTCCACTAGATTCCATATATACGCATTAATATCGGATATTTATTTTTATCTTTCTTACTTCACTTTGTATGACAGACTCTGTGTTCATCCACCTCCCTACAAGTGACCCAATTTTATTACTTTTTATGGCTGAGTAATATTCCATTGTATATATGTACCATGACTTCTTTATCCATGCATCTATTGATGGATATCTCGGTTGCTTCCATGTCCTGGCTATTAAAAATAGTGCTGCAGTGAACACTGATGTACCTATATCTTTTAAAATTAATTTATTTTTTAACTGGGGAGAATTGCTTTACAGAATTCTGTTGTTTTCTGCCAAAGATCAACATGTATCTGCCATAGGTATACGTATGTCCCATCCGTCTTGAACTTCCATCCTATCTCCTCCCATTCCACCCTTGTAGGTCATCAGGAGCCCTGTTTGAGTTTCTTGAGACTGAGCCATACGTAAATTCCCATTGGCTATCAGTTTTACATATGCTAATGCCAATTTGCATGCTCCTCTATCCGTACAACTTACCCTCGCCTTCTTCCCCACCCACCCTGCTCGTAAGTCTGTTCTCTGGATGCACTCTGTATAGTAGGCTCTAGCTTCACCCACATCATTAGAACTGACTCAGGTGTATAGCTTTGCATGGCTTAGGAATATTCCATTGTATATATGTACCACGGATTCTCTTTCCACTCAATGTTTGGTGGATATCCATGTTGCTTCCATGTTCAAGCTATTGCAAATAGTGCTGCAGTGAACATTGGGGCACATATGTGTGTTTCAGTTGTGTATTCCTCTGGGCATCTGCTTAGTAGCAGGATTGCTGGGTCATATGGTGGTTTTATTACTAATATTTTTAAGGAATATCCATACAATTTTCCATAATGACTGTATCAATGTACATTCCCATCAGCAGTGCAAGAGGGCTCCCTTTTCTCCATACACTCCCCAGCATTTATTGTTTGTAGACTCTTTGATGATGGCCACTCTGACAGGCGTGAGCAGATGCTCATTGTCGTTTTGATTTGCATTCCTCTAATAGTGAGCAGTGTTGAGCATATTTTCATGTGTTAGTAAGCCATCTCTATGTGCTCTTTGAAAAATGATTGCTCAGGTGTTTTACGTACTTTTGACTGGGTTGTTTGTCTTTGTGGTACTGATTTGTATTTTGAAAATTAATCCTTTGTTAGTTGTTTTATTTGCTGTTGTTTTCTACCATCATGAGGATTGTCTTTTCACTTTGTTTACACTTTGGTGTAAAAAGCTTGTCAGTTTTATTAGGTCCCACTTGTTTATTATGGCTTTTATTTTCATTACTCTAGTAAGTAGGTCATAGCGGATCTTGCTTTGATTCATGTACGTGAGTGTTCTGCCTGTGTTTTCCTCTAAGAGCTGATCATTGTTAGTCTTCCATTTAGGTCTTTAATTCATTTTGAGTTTATCTTTGTGTATGATGTTAGGAAGTGTTCTAATTTCGCTCCTTTGCACATAGCTGTCCAGTTTTCCCAGAACCACTTATTGAAGAGGCTATCTTTACCTCATTGTCTATTTTTGCCTCCTTTGTCAAAAATAAGGTACCCACAGATGCGTGGGTTTATCTCTGGGCTCTCTATATTGTTCCATTGGTCTAAGTTTCTGTTTTCCTGCCAGGACCATAGTGTCTTGATGACTGGAATTTTGTAGTATCATTAGAAGTCAGGAGGTTGGATTACTCCGCTCCATTCATCTTTCTCAAGACTTTTTGTCTACAAACAAATTATGAATATTGACAAATAGTGACTGCTGTGTTGAACTCGAGGAACTGGTTTTCTTCCGTTGGTTCAGCGAAACAGAAATGATTGAGTTTATCAATAAAGTATGTTTTAATCTGGGGAAAATGACCTCTTTTTCTGTTCAGGGTCTTTTGTGTATCCATATGAATTGTGAAAATTTTTGTATTAGTTCAGTGAAAACTGTCATTGGTAATTGGATAGGGATCACATCGACTCTGTGGATTGCATTTGGTAGTCTAGTCATTTTCCCAATATTGATTCTTCCAACCCAGGAACATGGAGCATCTCTCCCCCTGTTTATGTCCTCTTTGATTTCTTTCATTGTCGAATAATTTTCTGTATACAGTTCGTTTGCCTCCTTAGGCAGGCTGATTCCTAGATATTTTATTCTTTTGGTTACAGTGGTAAATGGGACTGATTCCTTGATTCTGCTTTCTGATTTTTCATTGTTAGTATATACTAATGCATGTGATTTCTGTGCCTTAATTTTGTATCCTGCGACTTTGCTAAATTTACTGATTAGCTCCATTAACTCTCTGATGGTATCTTGAGGTTTTTCTATGATAGCATCATATCGTTTGCAAACAGTGAGTGTTTGACTTCTTTTCCAACCTGGATTTCCTTTATTTCTTTTTCTTCTCTAATTGCCGTGGGTAGGACTTCAAACACTATGTTGAATAATAGCGGTGAGTGTGGACACCCTTGTCTTGTTTTCCCGATCTTGGGGAATGCTTTCATTTTTAACCTTTTAGAATGATGTTTGCTGTGGATTTATCATATATGGAGTTTATTTTGTTCAAGTAGGTTCCTTCTTATTTTTGTTTGTTTGTTAATTTCATTCTGTGCCATTTCGAAGGTTCTTTATTGTCAAAACTAAGGTACCCACAGATGTGTGGATTTATCACTGGGCTCTCTATATTGTTCCATTGTTCTAAGTTTCTGTTTTCCTGCCAGGACCATAGTGTCTTGATGACTGGAATTTGTAGTATCATTAGAAGTCAGGAGGTTGGATTACTCCGCTCCATTCATCTTTCTCAAGACTTTTTGTCTACAAACAAATTATGAATATTGACAAATAGTGACTGCTGTGTTGAACTCGAGGAACTGGTTTTCTTCCGTTGGTTCAGCGAAACAGAAATGATTGAGTTTATCAATAAAGTATGTTTTAATCTGGGGAAAATGACCTCTTTTCTGTTCAGGGTCTTTTGTGTATCCATATGAATTGTGAAAATTTTTGTATTAGTTCAGTGAAAACTGTCATTGGTAATTGGATAGGGATCACATCGACTCTGTGGATTGCATTTGGTAGTCTAGTCCTTTTCCCAGTATTGATTCTTCCAACCCAGGAACATGAAGTATCTCTCCCCTGTTTACGTCCTCTTTGATTTCTTTCGTTGCTGTATAATTTTTGGTATACATTTCGTTTGCCTCTTTAGGCAGGCTGATTCCTAGATATTTTATTCTTTTGGTTACAGTGGTAAATGGGACTGATTCCTTGATTCTGCTTTCTGATTTTTCATTGTTAGTATATACTAATGCATGTGATTTCTGTGCCTTAATTTTGTATCCTGCGACTTTGCTAAATTTACTGATTAGCTCCATTAACTCTCTGATGGTATCTTGAGGTTTTTCTATGGTAGCATCCTATCTTTTGCAAACAGTGAGTGTTTGACTTCTTTTCCAACCTGGATTTCCTTTATTTCTTTTTCTTCTCTAATTGCCGTGGGTAGGACTTCAAACACTATGTTGAATAATATCGGTGAGTGTGGACGCCCTTGGCTGGTTCCTGATCTTGGGGAATGCTTTCATTTTTAACCTTTTAGAATGATGTTTGCTGTGGATTTATCATATATGGAGTTTATTTTGTTCAAGTAGGTTCCTTCTTTTGTTTGTTTGTTTGTTAATTTCATTCTGTGCTCAGTTTCGAAGGTTTCTTATATATATATATATATATGTGTGTGTGTGTGTGTGTGTGTATATATATATATTATTGTTCATATATGGGTGCTGAATTTTGTCAAAAGCATTTTCTGAATCTATTGAGATTGTCATTTGGTTTTATCTTGTAATTTGTGAATGTGTTGTATCACATTGATTCGTGCATATTGAAGAATCCCTGCATCCTGGAATAAACCCAACTTGATCATGCTGCATGAGCTTTTTAATGTGTTTGTTTGTAGAATTTTGCTGAGTATTTTTACATCTCAATTTTTGCATTTTGCACTAGGTTCATCAGTGATATTGGACTGTAATTTTCTTTCTGGTTGTCTTGGCCTGTTTTGTGTCAGGGTGCTGGTTGCCCTTAGAATGAGTTTGCAAGTGTTCCTCCTGTGCAATTTTGGGAAAGAGTTTTAGAAGGATAGGCATTGGCTCTTCTCTAAATATTTGGTAGAGTTTGCCAGTGAGGATATCTTGCCCTGGGCTTTGGTTTTTGATCACAGTTTCGATTTGAGTGCTTGTAATTGGGTTGTTCATAATTTCTGTTTCTTCCCGCCTATTGTAAATAGTGTTGTACTGAACATTGATGTACATACATCTTTTGGAATGCGGTTTCCTCAGAGTATATGCACAGTAGTGAGATTGCTGGGTCAAATGACAGTTTTATGCCTAGTTTGTTAAGGAATCACTATATCTTCTCCATAGTGGCTGTATCAATTTACATGTCCACCAACAGTGAAGAGGGTTCCTTTTCTCTACATTCTCTCAGCATTTACTGTTTGTAGGTTTTTGGTGATTGGTCATCAGGACTGGGTGAGGTGATACCTCATTGTAGTATTGATTTGCATTCTCAGAAATGATGCTCAGTACCATTCATTCTTACAAAATGCAAATTACAGCACTAAATCTTTTTAAATTTAATTTTACTGTTTATTTTTACAGTTTTGTTCTTTACAGATATGTATAATCCCAGATTCGTCATATGTATATCCCTAAATCTTAACTACTAGAACTGCAGGAAGTGCCTTGGTTCAGTCTTTTATTTGCCAAGGTTTGAGCAGAGTGGTTTACCTGCTTGCTTTTTACACATTTTTGATTTTAATGTCTTAAGTTTGTATTTAATATTTAGCATTTTAGATGTCACAAATGTCTATTTAACCACCGAGGCAATTTAGTGTGCAATTAATTATTAAATCCTATTTTCAGTAACGTCAATAAACTTTGCAGAAGAGTAAAACAAAATGAGTTATCTGAGGACATATGTATATTTAAAATAAATATACTTTTACATGTGGAAGAGAAATACATTTTCTCTGTCCTTCTAGGTTCTTGGCTGAGGGCCCGCTTCCGTGCCACCACTAGGAAAAGAAAAAAGTGGATAAACAGGAAAAAGCACACTGGAATATAATCACATTATACCTCCGCTATACACAGGAAATACTCAGGCAAACTGAATAACTCCCAGTTAGGCCAGAGCCACGACTTTAAATATTCTATCCAGCTAAAGAGAAAGAAGATGCTACCGGAGATGGCGGTATGGGAGGTGACCAGGCAATGCATACTATATAGGGTAAGGTTGTTATAGTATGTAGGGTATAAGTTGTTGTCTTCTCCATTATTAAGAGTTTCTAGAGATTTAAAATCATCCTACTCTTCCTGGTATAGAGAAGGAGACACCCTTATAAATAGGAGATTTTCCTTATAAATGTAAATGCTTCTTAGACGTCTACAGAATAACTTCTACCTGATTTTCAGATCTTCTCCTGTGTCTGCTCGTTTTAAAAATTATCAGGTTAAAATAACCCAATGCCAAAGAGGCATATTTTGGGGTGGCAAATTCTGCTCCCTTTCATTTTAAAAGAGTGAACTAAAGTGACATCCATTAGCAGAAACTTCTTCGGCATTTGATATCTAGATTCTCTTTACCAATAATTGGAATTGCTATAAGTAGCCATTACTTTTATCTCACACTGAGAGATCGTTTAACTTCGGTTTTTGTACTGTGAGCACTGACTTCACAGTCCAGAGTCCTAATCTCTAAGTGACTTCTTCTTAAGTTTTTAAAATGCGGATTTGTTTATTCATTTCTTTTGCTTGTGCGTGGTCTTCGTCACTGCACAGGCTCTTCTCTAGTTGTGGCAAGTAGGGGCTACTCTCTGGTTACAGTGCACAGGCTGTTCATTGTGGTGACTTCTCTTGTGGTGAGCATGGGCTCTAGGCACACTGGCTTCAACAGTTGTGGCACACGGGCTCAGTGGTTTTGGCTGCTGGGCTCTAGAGCAGAGACTCAGTAATTGTGGCAGGCCCATAGCTTGGTTGCCCCGGGGCTTGTGGGACCTTCCCAGATCAAGGATGGAATCTGTTGTTTTCTGCATCGGAAGGATTCTTCAACATTCACCTGGGAAGCTCCTCTTCAATTTTTGAATGAGTGTTTGGCGTTAGCCATAGAGTCTGAGCTTCCCATGTACTCTGTGCATAAAGAATCCACTTAAAACGCAGGAGTTGTGAATTCGATGCCTGAGTTGGGAAGATTCCCTGGAGAAGGAAATGTCCATCCACTCCAGTGATTGAGCACAACACATAGCACCTTCCTTTACAGAATACGAACCCAAAAAGGGGACTTGAAATGTACTGTATTTTAGTACCTTTCTGGCTCTTTTCACTTCTCACACTTTATGGCTCTCTGTTGTGAAACTATAAGGGTATGAGTTTGCTTTACACAGTACTTTTCCTATTATCTGACTTTGGATGTGGTGATTAAGTTGGTCATCTGGTGGAAAGAATGAACATAACTCTCATACAGAAATAGCACAATTCCAAGAAAAAATGATTCAGTTATCGTCATGGTAACTACAGGGCTTCCCTGGTGGTCCAATTGGCAAAGACACCGCCTTGCAGTGCAAGGGCGCCGGTCTGATCCCTGGCCCAGGGAGATACCATGCACCACAGAGTGGCTGGACGGATGGGGCCAATTGCCGAGCCGCAGCTCTGGAGCACATGTGCCCGGAGCCAGTGCTCTGTGACAATAGAGGCCACTGCGATGTGAGGCCTGCACAGGCCAGAGAATAAAGACGGATGAAAATAGAGAAATGAAAGACCGAATGAAGTGACCGCCCACTCCACTCCCTCCCCAACTCGACCCCCGGACAAAATAAGTAAATAAAGTAATCTTAAAAAAAAAAAAAAAAAGGTATTTGGGACCAAATATCCACCATGCTTAAGGATAACACATTAGGGTGCATCCTGCATAACTGAAAGTCTTTTAGATAATTTTACAAATAAACAACAACAGAGCACTTATACTGGTAATGTGCTTGATGCTGAAGAGAGTGCTCAAGGTTATCTTTCAAAGGGAATTTATATTATTCAGTATGTTTTGATCATTTGAATTAAATACCAACATATAGGGTCTATTAGGACCATCGTCAATTCTTATTCAAAGTAACTGAATTCTATTTTTTATATTTCTGTAATTTTTGCAGTATCCTAGCAAAATCTTTACAGAATAACTTACCTTTCCTTACTACTTTAGCCATTTAGTGCCTTTTAGTTTTAGACTAGATAATCAGATTAATTTTTATTGAAATATAGTTGATTTACAATGCTGTGTCAATCTCTGCTATACGGAAATGTGTCATATATAGTGTGTGTGTGTGTGTACGTGTGTGTGTCTGTAGATATATATTCTTTTTTATATCCTTTTCCTTTATGATTTATCACAAGAGATTGAGTATAGTTCTCTGTGCTACATGTTATAACCTTGCTGTTTATCCATTCTAAATGTAATAGTTTGCACCTACCAACACCAAATACACAACTCCCAGTGTATCCATCATCCTCCTCCCTTCCCTCTTGGCAACCATAAGACTGTTCTCTATGCCTGTGAGTCTGTTTCTGTTTTTCTTTAGAAGTCCCTGATGGGTATACTTTTTATTTTATTTTATTTTATTTTATTTTATTTTTGAACCTTTATTTCGCTTTTAACTTTTACAGAGTCTTGTTGTATACAGATATGTATGTTCCCAGATTAGTCATATGTATATCCTCACCTTCCCACCCTCCCAACCATCACACAGCACCCTGAAGGATCCCCTTTTCTCACAGAGCAATGACTAGAGCTATTTTCTTCACTTATGATAGTACAGGCTTTCATACTATTTCATTTACGTCTCCACCTTCTGTTCCTTCCCCACAATGTCCATATGTCCACTCTCTAGGTCTGTCTTTTCATCGCTTCACTGCGTGTGCCATCATCACCATCCTACTAGATTCCATATATATGTGTTAATATACTGTATTTGTCCTTCTCTTTCTGACTGACTTCACTTTTTATGATAGGTTCTAGAGCCAGCCACCGCATTAGGGCTGATTCTTCTGCATTTCTCTTTACAGCTGTGTAGTATTCCATTGGATATATGTACCAGAGCTTTTGGAGCCATTTGTTCGTCGATGTGCATCTAGGTTCCTTCCAAGTTGTAGCTATTGTATAGAGAGCTGCAATGAACATTGGGGTACAGGTGCTTCTTTCAGTTTTGATTTCATCAGGGTATAAGCCTAAGAGTGGGATTGCTGGGTCATATGGTGCTTCTATTTTTAGTTTTTTAAGAAATCTCCAGACTGTCTTCCATAGAGGCTGTATCAATTTACACTCCCAACAGCAATGCAGGAGTGTTCCCTTTTCTCCACAGCCTCTCCAGCATTTATTGTCTGTCGATTTGTGGATGATGGCCATTCTGACGGGTGTGAGGTGATATCTCATTGTAGTTTTGATTTGCATTTCTCTAATCATTAGTGAAGTTGAGCATCGTTTCATGTGCTTTTGGGCCATCTGTATGTCTTCGTTGGAGTGGTGTCTGCGTTGGTCCTTTTCCCATTTTTTGATTGGGTTGTTCGTTTTTCCAGTGCTGAGTTGTCTGAGTTGCTTGTAGATTTTGGAGATTAATTCTTTGTCTGTTGTTTCATTTGCTATGATTTTCTCCCACTCTGTGGTCTGTCTGTTCAGCTTTTTTGTAATTTCTTTAGCTGTACAAAAGCTTTTAAGTTTCATGAGGTCCCACATGTTCATTAGTCTTTTTAGTTCCACTATTCTAGTAGGTGGGTCAGAGAAGATCTTGCTTTGATTGATGTCCTTGAGTGTTTTGCCTATATTCTCCTCTAAGAGTTTGATGGTTTCTGGCCTTACATTTAAGTCTTTAATCCATTTTGAGTTGATCTTTGTGCTTGGTGTCAGGGTATGTGCCAACTTAATTTGTTTGCATGTAGCTGTCCAATTTTCACAGCACCACTTGGTGAAGAGGCTGTCTTTGTCCCATTTTATATGTTCACCTCCTTTGTCAAAAATAAGGTACCCATAGGTGTGTGGGTTTATTTCTGGGTTCTCGACCTTGTTCCATTGACCAATATTTCTGTTTTTGTGCCAGTACCATACTGTCTTGATGACTGTTGCTTTGTAGTAGAGTCTGAAGTTGGGGAGACTGATCCCTCCAGCTCCATTCTTCTTCCTCAGGATTGCTTTGGCTATTCGAGGTCTTTTGTGTTTGCATATGAACTGTGTTATTATTTGGTCTAGTTCTGTGAAGAATGTTATTGAAAGTTAGATCGGGATCGTATTGACTCTACAGATGACATTTGGTAGTATGGTCATTTTCACAATATTGATTCTTCCGACCCAGGAACATGGAATATTTCTCCATCTGTTTAAGTCTTCTTTAATGTCTCTCATGAGTGTCTTGTAATTTTCTGTGTACAGTTCTTTTGTTTCTTTGTGTAGGTTTATTCCTAGATATTTGATTCTTTTGGTTGCAATGGTGAAGGGATTGTCTCTTTGGTTTTGTTTTCTGATATTTCATTGTTTTGTTTAGGAATGCCAGTGATTTCTGTGTGTTGACTTTGCATCCTGTGGCTTTGCTGAATTCTCTGATTAGTTCCAGTAGTTTTGTCATAGTGTCTTTGGGATTTTCTATGTATAATATCATGTCATCTGCAAATAGAGAGAGTTTGACTTCTTTTCCGATCTGGATTTCTTTTATTTCTTTCTCTTCTCTTATTGCTGTTGCAAGAATTTCCAGGACTATGTTGAATAAGAGTGGACACCCTGTCTTGTTCCTGATCTTAGAGGGAATGCTTTGTGCTTTTCACCATTGAGGATAAAGTTCGCTGTGGGCTTCTCATAGATGGCCTTCATTATGTTCAGTTAAGATCCTTCTATGCCCATTTTTGGAAGAGTTCTTATCATAAATAGATGCTGTACTTTGTCAAAGGCTTTTTCTGCATCTGTTGAGAAGATCATGTGATTTTGTCTCTCAGTTTGTTGATATGGTGTATCACATTGATTGATTTGCGGATAGGGAATAATCTTTGCATGCCTGGGATGAACCCAGCTTGATCGTGATGAATGAGCTTTTTGATGTGTTGTTGAATTCTGTTTGCTAGGATTTTGTTGAGGATTTTGGCGTCTAAATTCATCAGTGAAACTGGCCTGTAATTGTCTTTTTTTGTGTTGTCTTTGCCTGGCTTTGGTATCGGGGTGATGGCGGTCTCGTAGAATGTGTTTGGAAGTGTTCCTTCCTGTGCAATTGCTTGAAGAGTTTTAGAAGAACAGCCATTTGCTTTTCTTTAAATGTTTGGTAGAATTCACTTGTGAAGCCGTCTGGCCCTGGGCTTTCATTTTGGCAGATTTTTGATCACAAGGTCAATTTCTGAGCTTGTGATTGGCTTGTTCATAGTTTCTATTTCATCCTGGTTGAGTCTTGTGAGATTAATCTTCTCTAAGAAACTGTCCATTTCTTCTAGGTTGTCCAGTTTGTTGCCATAGAGTTGTTCCTAATAGTGTCTTAGAATCCTTTGGATTTCTGCATTCTCTGTTGTAATCTCTCCTTTTCATTTTTGATTTTGTTGATCTGGTTCTTCTCTCTCTTTTTCTTGATGAGTCTGGCCAGTGGTGTGTCGATTTTAATGAACTTTTCAAAGAGCCAGCTTTTTGTTTTATTTATCTTTCCTAATGTGTCTTTTGTTTCCTTTTCATTTATTTTTGCTCTGATCTTTAGGATTTCCCTTCTTCTGCTGGCTTTGGGGTGTTTCTGTTCTTCTTTCTCCAGTTATTTTAAGCGTAAGGTAAGGTTGTCTGTTTGAGATTTTCCTAGTTTCTTGAGGTAGGATTGAATTGCTATAAACTTCCCTCTTAGTTCTGCTTTTGCAGTATCCCATAGGTTTTGCACTGTCGTGTGTTCATTGTCGTTTTCTTCTGGGAATTGTTTATTTTCTCCTTTGATTTCCTCAATGATCAGTTGGTTTTTTAGATATGTGTTGTTTAATCTCCATATGTTTGTGTTTTTAGCATTTTTTTTTTCCTGTAGTTGATCTCTAGTCTCATTGCATTGTGGTCCGAGAAGATGGTTGATAGAATTTCAGTTTTCTTGAATTGACTGAGGTTTGATTTTGGGCCCAAGATGTGGTCTATCCTGGAGAATGTTCCGTGAACACTTGAGAAGAAAGTGTATTCTTCTGCTTTTGGATGGAAAGTCCTAAAGATAGCCGTCAGGTCCATTTCTTCTAGTGTGGCATTTAAGACTTGTGGTTCTTTATTAATTTTCCGTTCGGATGATCTGTCCATTGGTGTGAGAGGAGTGTTAAAGACTCCTACTATGATTGTGTTACTGTCAATGTCTTCTCTTATGTCTGAACGCGCTGGTCTTATGTATTGGGGCGCTCCTGCGTTGGGTGCCTAGATATTTATGATTGTTATGTCTTCTTCTTGGATGGATCCTTAATCAAGATGCAGTGACCTGCCTGTCTATTCGAATCTCCTTTACTTTAAAATCGATTTTGTCTGATATGAGGATTGCTACTGCAGCTTTCTGATTTCCATTTGCATGGAATATCTTTTCCAGACTCTCACTTTCAGTCTATGAGTGTCTCTAGATCTGAAATGAGTTTCCTGGAGGAAGCATATGGATGGGTCGTGCTTTTGGATCCATTCAGCCACTCTGTGTCTTTTTGGTTGGGGCATTTAGTCCATTGACATTTAAAGTAATTATTGATACAAATGATCCTATTTTCATCTTCTTAGATGCTATGATGGGTTTGTTTCATGGATCTTCTCCTTTATTCTAGTTGTCTATATAAGTCCCTTTATCACTTGTTGTAAGGTGGGTTTGGTGTGACTAAATTCTTTTTAATTTTGCTTGTCTGTAAAGCTTATGATTCCTCCATCCATTTTAAATGAGATACCAGCAGCGTAGACGATTCTTGGGTGCAGATTATTCTTTTAGCCGTTTAAATGTGTCCTGCCATTCCCTTCTGGCCTGCAGAGTTTCTGTTGAAAGATCAGCTGTTAAACGTATGGGCTTTCCCTTGTATGTCACTAGTTGCTTTTCCCTTCCTGCTTTGAGTATACATTTCGAATATTGGTTCGTTTGATATTATCCCAGAGGTCTCTGACGTTATCCTCTGCTCTTATCATTCTGTGAGCTAGTCTGTTCTTCAGCAGTTACTTCCACCACTCTATCTTCCAGCTCACTTCTCCAGTCCTCCCTTTGCGATACTCTGCTCTTGATTCCTTCTCCAGTGTTTTTATTTTCATCAATTGAGTTTTTTGTCTCCGCTACTTTTGGTAAGTTCTTGTATTTCCTTATTCAGTGTGTCAGTCATGTCTTGCAATTTCTCTGAAATTCTGTTTTCAGTGTCTTTGATCATCTTTACTATCATTCTTCTGAAATCACTTTCCGAAAGTTTGTCCAAATTCTCTTCATTGATTTGATCTTGTGTGTTTGTGGATTGTTCCTTCACTTGTGTGGTATTTCTCTGCCGTTTCATTGTTATTATTAATTTTTTAACTGCCTCTGTTTGGGATTTCCTTTTTCAAGACTTTGAGTTATGTCTGTTGGTGTTTGTTGTTTGGATGGGGCTTCTTATTCTGGGTGATGCTGGTGGTTGGGTGATGTCAGGACTTGCATACAAGTGATTACCTTTGTTGGCGTTCTCAGTTGTATACTCCTCTTTATTGTTAGATGTTCTCTAGTATTGTAGTGTTATGGAGTCAGTGCTCTCTACCTAAAGCCCCGGGGCTTGTTGCCTGACCAGGGAATGAAGATTTGACTGCTGGTTTCTTATGGCATCAAATGATATTAACACATATATATGCAAATGAGTAACAGAAGGTATACCTTTGAGAAATGGCAATTAAAAATTATGAAAATACTATCTAGCATATTGAATTATACACATAAACATATACAGCTGTAACTTAACCCAAGCATTCCAACCAAAAATACAGTACAATACGTTAGCACAGCGAATAGAGAAAATCAAGAATGGTATCCACCAGTTAATAACCAAACTAAGTAAAGCACCAATTGGAAGAATGTTAGCGCAGAGTCCCCATTGGGGATAACGGAATGAGAACAGAACAGACTAAGAATACGGTGGGAAAAGGGAAAAGAGAAAGGGAGGATAGAAGAGAAATACAGAATAATGTTACAAAATTAAACATAGGGAGATAAAGATTTGTATGTATTAGAATTTAGTGCTATAGGAAAGGAGCTTCAGAGAAAGCAAAGAAGTATAGAGGAAGTGGTAGTACAAATGAATTTTTTAAATTAAAAGAGCTAATTATATACAAAAATATAGAAAACAAAGAAAAATAATAAAACAAACAAAACCCACACAGAACCTTAAAGGCCAGTGGGGAAACAGAAGTTTATACCAAAATAAAATGTGTGGTTTAAAAGGAAAAGAAAAGAAATTATGTAAACTTCAATATATTCAGTCTTACTGATAAGATTAGTAGCTTCAATAGAATTCAGTGAAGGAAATGAACACACCCACACTCTCTCACACATACACACATACACACACACACAGACACACACACACACAAAGCCGGGTGTTGTACTGACTGGATTTGGGAAAAAGAGAACAAATATTGAAACTAAGTGATACAATACAAAAATGGAATTTTAAAGTCCAGCAGTAACTCCAGCTTCAGACAAAACGTGAAAAGAGTGTTTCTGTTCTTCTGTCTCTTGCTGACTATTCAGGAATTTTCAGTGTTTTTTTTTTTTGCCTCTGGCAGTGTATGGATCTGAAGACCTCTTTGACTGCTTGTTTATTTCGGCCTATTCCAGAATTAAAAGGCCCGCCCTGGTTGGCCCTGGGCGTTTCTTAATCCAAATCCTTTTCTTGCTGGGTGGATCTAAATTCCTCCTGTAGCTTGCCCAACAGCCAAACTACAGTAGGGAAAATGGCATCAATCTCACAAAGGATTTATTCCACACCTCTCTCTGTTTCTGTATGGTGTTGGAGAAGACTCTTGAGACTCCCTCGGACAGCAAGGAGATCAAATGAGTCAATCCGAAAGGAAATCAGCCCTGAATATTCTTTGGAGGGACTGATGCTGAAGCTGAAGCTGAAGCTGCAATCCTTTGGCAATCTGATGCGAAGAACTGACTCTCTGGCAAAGACCTTGATGCTGGGAAAGACTGAAGGCAAGAGGAGAAGGGGGCAACTGAGGACAAGATGTTTGGATGGCATCGCTGCGTCAGTGGACATGAGTTTGGGCAAGCTCCGGGAGATGGTGAAGGGCAGGGATACCTGGTGGGCTGCAATCCATGGGTTCGTCATTAGTTGGGCATAACTTAGCAGCTGAACAGCAGCAGTAAGAGACAGGCGAGATGGCAAGTCTTGATAGCTAGGTCCATTCTGGTGCAAAGAGTCAGAGACAGCAGTCTAGAAAAGAGGTCCTGCTAGGTCGGTCCCTCCCTTCCCTCCACACTAAGAAGCAGTTGAAAGCCTTCCTTTGGTTGGTGCACAGTTATGTAAAAGTCCAGCTGCCTGTTCTCTTGTGGGTTGCAAGGAGTGGGGTGACTTTGTTTTGTTCTAGGATCCTGGATCGAGGGTGTTCCTTGGGCCATATCGAACTAACAGTCACCTCAGGAGAGCTGACTGGAGTGTCGCTGTTCCTCACCTCCTCCCCTGACATCCCAGTGTGTTCTCCTCTCATGCTTCCCTCTGCGGGCCTCCGTTGACCCTGAGTCCTTGTAGTCTCCTCGTAAAACCGTCCCTGGCCCCATGTGTCAAGGCAGGGTGAAAGGGCGTCCTTGAGGGCACCCACATCCTAATTGCACATGGCTCACACAAAACCGAAGATCTTGTCCTTTCACATTACTCCCTCCATAGCCCATTTGGTGACAATGCCTGCCCTCACTGCCTATTCCATGAAGATGCTGTCTCTAATAGTCCCTTTGTCTATTTGTTCGTTCCTTCCTTCCTTCATTGGATTGGCCAAAAGGTATCTGTCGACAAGAAGGGACCAATGGTCTGCATCTGACGTACTGGTCCTTCCTGGTATCCATAGAATGCTAACAGCACTGAGAATGTTGTGATGATGTTTTCATTTCCATGACAACCAGGGCAAGCCAGTCTTTCCTGGAAGCAGAAACGTTTCACAAGGAAACCGACAGATTGGAGAGATGGAGTAACTGCAGAAACATGGAGACTAGTCAATGTAAGTGGTGTTAGGGGAGGGAGTTCATGGTGCAAGAAGTAGGTATTTACTTGGGTATTAAGAGCTCTGATCCCTCCTGATTTATAAAAGTACAAGGCAGTTCCTCCTCTTGTCGAGAGCTGAGGTGCCTCAGTAACCTGTGACACTCCAGCCCATGTCAGAGTCCTAGAGGGACACCCATTGTGTGGGGACGTTGTCACCTGAGTTCCTGAAAGAAGACATCCCTGAGTATTTCTAATGCTAATCATATATATATCCCCTGCATTCCACCCCTCCAGGTCATCGCACAGCCCCCCTGCAGGATCCCCTTTTCTCACAGCTCAATGACAATAGACATTTGGTTCACATATGATAGTATAGGTTTTCATGCTACTTCCTTTATGCCTCCACCCACTGTTCATTCCCCTCAATGTCCATATAAATACTCCCTATGTCTGATTTTTCATCGCTTGACTGTGTGTGTTATCATTATCATCCTACTAGACCCCATGTGTATGTGTTAGTATACTGATCTTGTATTTCTCTTTTGACTTTCTTCACTTTTTATGATAGGTTCCTTGTTTATTCCTCTTTCTTTTTAGCTTTTATTTTACTTTTAACTTTTACAGTTTTGTTGTTTACAGATATGTATGTTCCCAGATTACTCATATGTATATCCCCCATCCCACCCTTCCAGACGGTCACACGGCACCCTGCAGGATCCGCATTTCTCACAGAGCAATGACTAGAGCTATTTTCTTCACATATGGTAGCACATGCCTTCAAGCTACTTCCTTTACGCCTCCCACCCACTGTTCATTCCCCAAGGTCCATATGTCCATTGTCCATGTCTGTCTTTTCGTCGCTTCACTGCATGTGCCATCATCAGCATCCTAGTAGATTCCATATATATGTGTGTTAGTATATTGTACTTGTCCTGCTGTTGATACCTTCTACAATGTTTTCAGTTCAGCAATTGAGTTGTTTGTCTCCGCTACTTTTTGGTAAGTTCTTGTATTTCCTTATTCAGTGTGTCAGTCGTGTCTTGCAATTTCTCTGAAATTCTGTTTTCAGTGTCTTTGATCATCTTTACTATCACTCTTCAGAAATCACTTTCCGAGAGTGTGTCCAAATTCTCTTCATTGATTAGATCTTGTGTGTTTGTGGATTGTTCCTTGGCTTGTGTGGTTTTCTCTGCCGTTTCATTGTTATTATTACTTTTGTAAGTGACTCTGTTTGGGATTTCCTTTCCCAGACTTTGACTTACATATGTTGGTGTTTGTTATTTGGATGGGGCTTCTTATTCTGGGTGATGCTGGTGTTTGGGTGATGTCAGGACTTGCATACAAGGGATTACCTTTGTTGGCGTTCTCAGTTGTATACTCCTCTTTAGTGTTAGATTTTCTCTAGTATTGTAGTGTTATGGAGTCAGTGCTCTCCCTAAATCCCCCGGGGCTTGTTGCCTGACCAGGAATGAAGATTTGACTGCTGGTTTGTTATGGCATTAAATGATATTAACACATATATATGCAAATGAGAAACAGAAGGTATACCTTTGAGAAATGGCAATTAAAAATTATGAAAATACTATCTAGCATATTGATTTATACACATAAACATATACAGCTGTAACATAACCCAAGCATTCCAACCAAAAATACAGTACAATACGTTAGCACAGCGAATAGAGAAAATCAAGAATGATATTCACCAGTTAATAACCAAACTAAATAGAGCACCAATTGGAGAAGAATGTTAGCGCAGGGTTTATTTTTTTTATTTCGTTTAACTTTTTTCCCCCCTTTCTGTTCCTTACAAGGTCCATATGTCCATTGTCCATGTCTGCCTTTTGCCCCACTGCATGTAAATCACCCCACCCTACTAGATTTATTTTGTTTACTATACTGTATTTGTCCTTCTCTTTCTGACTGACTTCACTTTTGAAGATACGTTGGTAAAGCCACCTCATTAGGGCTGATTCTTCTGCATTTTTCTTTACAGTTGTGTAGTATTCTTTGAATATATGCCAGAGCTTTTGGAGCCATTGTTCTCGATGGGCATCTAGGTTCCTTCAAGTTCTAGCTTTTGTACAGGGGCTGCAATGAACTTTGGGGGTACAGGTGCTTCTTTCAGATTTGATTTCGTCATATAACCCAAAGAGTGGGAGTGCGGGGTCATATGCTTTTTTTTTAGTTTCTTAAGAAATCTCCAGAGTGTCTTCCATACAGGTTTATCAATTTTGCACCAGCAATGCAGGAGGTTTCCCCTTTTCCCCACAGCCTCTCCAGCTTTTTTGTCTCTAGATTTGTGGATCCCATTCTGGGGTTTGATATCTCATTGGTTGTGATTTACATTTCTCTAATTATTAGTGAAGTTCTTTATTTCATGTGCCATCTGTATGTCATCGTTGGAGATGTCTTGGGTCTTTCCCCTTTTTTGGGGATTTTCCAGTGCGGGTTGTCTGAGTTGCTTGTAGATTTTGGAATTAATTCTTTGTCTTTTGGGCATTTGGTATGATTTTCTCCCATTTTGTGGTCTGTCTGCTCAGGTTTTTATAATTTCTTTAGCTGTAAAAAAGCTTTAAAACAGGGGTCCCACATGTTTTTTTGTTTTTTTAGTTCCGCTATTCTAGTAGGTGGGTCAAAAATCTTGCTTTAATTGATGTCCTTGAGGTTTTGTATATTCTCCTCTAAGAGTTTGGGTTTCTGGCCCATTTAAGTCTTTAATCCATTTTTTTTTTTTTTTTTAAAATTCTGTAGCTCTTTATTTTTTTCTCTTTATTTTTTTTTATTTATTTATTTATATATTTATTTTTTTACATGTATGTTCCCAGATCAATCAGTGCATATCCCCTTTACCCTCCCCACCCAGGTCCCCCCCCCATCCCTCAGACCATTGCTCCAAGTGGTTGTAGGTACTCCTATTCCCCCAGCACAATGACAATAGCTATCTTTTCTACACATGAAATATAGGTTCCCATGTTACTCCCCCCCATTGTTGGTTCCCTTTTTTATGTCTATTCTCTGTTTTTTATGAGTTCCTTTTTTTTAAACTTTCTAGATCCCAAAAATATGAGTTAGTAAATATACTTGTCTTTCTCTTTTGACTTACTTCACTTTTTATGATAGGTTCTAGAGCCAGCCACCTCATTAGGACTGAGTCTTCTGCATTTCTTTTAACAGCTGAGTAGTATTCCATTGTATATATGTACCAGACTTCTGGATCCATTCATTTGTCGATGGACATCTAGGTTGCTTCCATGTTCTGGCTATTGTATAGAGAGCTGCAATGAACATTGGGGTACAGGTGCCTCTTTCAGTTTTGATTTCATCAGGATATAGGCCCAATAGTGGGATTGCTGGGTCATAGGGTGCTTCTATTTTTAGTTTTTTAAGGAATCTCCATATTGTCTTCCATAGAGGTTGTATTAATTTACATTCCCACCAGCAATGCAAGAGGGTTCCCTTTTCTCCACACCCTCTCCAGCATTTGTTGTCTGTCGATTTGTTGATGATGGCCATTCTGACAGGTGTGAGGTGGTATCTCATTGTGGTTTTTTTGCTTTTCTCTTTAAAAAGCGAGGTTGAGCATCGTTTCATGTATTTTTGGACCATTTGTAAGTCCTCTTTGGAGGTGTCTCTTTAGAT
>JAIOJX010000018.1:9953119-9974477 GCA_022376925.1 Tragulus kanchil | reverse complement strand
GACTGGAATACTACTCAGCCGTAAAAACAATGCCATTTGTGCACATGGAAGACTAGATTTCTCTATGCTATGAGCCCATATGTATCCTTCTTTGTGAACTATCTAAGTAAAAAGCCACTAAAAAAAAATAGAACATTGATAAATCGTTTGTAGACAGATGTTTTCCCTACTTAGTTTGGCTTTGGGCAAGCTACAGGAGGAACTTAGCTCCACCCAGCAAGAAAAGTATTTGGATTAAGAAACTCCCAGGGCCAGCCAGGGCAGGCCTTTTAATTCTGAATAGTCAATAATACAGCTCAAAGAGGTCTTCAGATCCAACCACTGCCAGAGGCAAGAAAAAGACTCATAATTCCTGAATAGTCGCAAGAGACAGAAGAGCAGAAACACTCTTTTCACGTTTTGTCTGAAGCTGGAGTTACTCTGGACTTTAAAATTCCATTTTTGTATTGTATCACTTTGTTTCAGTATTTGTTTCTCTTTCCCAAATCCAGTCAGTACAACACCCGGCTTTGTGTGTGTCGTGAGGTGTTGTCGGTGTGTGTGTGTGTGTGTGTGTGAGGGATGAGAGTGTGGCAAGTGTGCTTCATTTCTTCACTGAATTCTATTGAAGCTACTAATCTTATCAGTAAGACTGAATATATTCAAGTTTACATAATTTCTTTCTTTTTCCTTTTAAACCACCATTTTATTTTGGTATAAACTTCTGTTTCACTGGCCTTTAAGGTTCTGTGGGTGTTTTGTTTGTTTTATTATTTTTCTTTGTTTTCTATTTTTTGTATATAATTTCTTTTATTTAAAAAGTTTTTCATTTGTACTACCACTTTCCCTATACTTCTTTGCTTTCTCTGAGCTCCTTTCCTAGTGCTAAATTCTTTTTACAAATCTTTATCTCTACGTTTAACTTTGCAACATTATTTTATTCTCTTTCTATCCTCTTACTCTTTTTCCTTTTCCACCGTATTTCTTAGTCTGTTCTGTTCTCATTGTCTTATCCCCAATGGGCCTGCATTTGCTAGATTCTTCTCCCATTGGTGCTCTCTTAGTTTGTTATAATCTGGTGGATACATTCTTGATTTTCTATTCCTTTTCTAATGTTTGTACTCGTATTTTGGTTGGAATCTTGGGTTTATGTTAGCTGTTATGGTTTATGTGTATAATTCTATAGTAGATAGTATTTTCATAATTTTTAATTGCCATTTCTAGGTTACCTTCTGTTTCTCAATTGCATATATATGTTTAATATCATTTAATGCCATAACAAACCGCAGTCAAATCTTCATTCCCTGGTCAGGCAACAAGCCCCGGGATTTAGGCAAGCTGACTCCATAACACTACAATACTTGAGACATTATCTAGGCATATACAAGTAAGAGTTAGGTTGCTTCCTTATCTTAATCCATCACCCAAACACCAGCATCACCCAAATATGTCCAACTTCATTAACAAACAGACATATTAAGTCAAAGTCTGGGAAAGGAAATCCCAAACAGAGTCACTTACAAAGTAATAATACAATGAAACGGCAGAGAAAACCACAAGCCAAGGAACAATCCACAAACACACAAGATCTAATCGTAGAGAATTTGGACAAATCTGGAAAGTGATTTCAGAAGAATGATGTAAAGAGATCAAAGACACTGAAAACAGTTGGGAGAATTGAACCCAGTCATCTTATAAGGAAATACAAGAACTTACAAAAGGTTTTTGTGTTGCAAACAACTCAATTGTTATTAATTTGTAGAAGGTATCAAGGTGATAGGGATCAGACAGAACTATGACATTGAGTAGGAAGATAAAATTGGATAACTGCTAAGAACAGACTAGCTCACAGAATGATTAAGAAGGTAACGTCAGAGACCTCCGGGATAATTCAATACGCATACAGTTTTCTGTATCTCTCAAAGCAGCAAGGATAGCAACTAGTGACTTATAGGTAAAGCCCAAGGTTTAACAGTGATCTTTCAACAGTTTTTAATTTCAGGCCAGAAGGAATGGCAGGACACATTGTAAGGTCTGATTTGATAATCTGCAACCAAGAATCCTACCTCAAGGATCTCCTTCATGTGTTGAGGAATTAAAAGTTATACAGACATGCAAATTAAAGAATTTGCACTCCAAACCACCTTATACAAGTGTTAAAGAGATTTTATGACAACTAGAATCAAAGATTTAAGACCAGTGAAAAACCCATCATAGCATCTAAGCACATGACAATAGGATCATTTGAGAAATCTTTAATGTCAATTGATAAATGCCCACAGGACTCAAGTGGCTTGAATGGATCCAGTAAGCCCATCCATATGCTTCCTTCAGGAAATCATTTAGATTTTTATATAAAGTACTGAAAGTGAGAGGCTGGAAAAAGATATTCCATGCAAATGATCATAAATTTGCTCAGTAGCAATCTTCATTCACAAAATCGATTTTGAATAAGGAGATTCGAATAGACGGGAGGCAACCCATGATTATAGCTCCAAGAAGTTGACATAACAATCATAAATATCTATTTCAGAACTTGGGAGCATTTTCCAGTCTAGATCATCCATCAGAAATGCAATCTTCTTTTTTGTGTTGCTTTGCCTGGCTTTGGTGTCAGGGTGATGCTCATCGGAATGTGTTGAATAGAATATCTGTGCAATTGTTTGGAAGAGTTTTAGAAGGACAGGAAAGTAGCTCTTCTTTCAATGTTTGGTTCATCCAAAAGCAGTAAGACACATCTTGCTCAGGGCTTCTCCAAGTAGACCAATTTTGATCACAATCAATTTCTGAGCTTGTGATTGGCTATACTAGTTTCATTTCATTCTGGTTGAGTCTTGGGAGATTAATCTTCTCAAGAAACTGTCCATTTCTTCCAGGTTGTCCAGTTTGTTGCCATAGAGTTGTTCCTAATAGTGTCTTAGAATCCTTTGAATTTCTGCATTCTCTGTTGTGATCTCTCATAATCAAACGAACCTATTCGTGTATTTCAAGCCCATATGACGTTTAACAGCTGATCTTTCAACAGAAACTCTGCAGGCCAGAAGGAATGGCAGGACACATTTAAGGGCTAGAGAATAATCTGCAACCAAGAATCCTCTAGCCTGCAAGGATCTCCTTCAAAATTGATGGAGGATTAAAAGCTTTACAGACAAGCAAAATTAAAAGAATTTAGTCACTCCAAACCAACCTTACAACAAGTGTTAAAGAGATTTATATAGACAACTAGAATAAAGGAGAAGATCCACGAAACAAACCCATCATAGCATCTAAGAAGATGACAATAGGATCATTTGTATCAATAATTACTTTAAATGTCAATGAATAAATGCCCCAACCAAAAGAATCAGAGTGGCTGAATGGATCCAAAAGCACGACCCATCCATATGCTTCCTTCAGGAAACTCATTTCAGATCCAGAGACACTCATAGACTGAAAGTGAGAGACTGGAAAAAGATATTCCATGCAAATGGAAATCAAAATAAAGCGAGAATAGCAATCCTCATATCATACAAAATCGATTTTAAAGAAAGGAGATTCGAATAGACAGGCAGGTCACTGCATCATGATTAAGGATCCATCCAAGAAGAAGACATAACAATCATAAATATCTAGGCACCCAACGCAGGAGCACCCCAATACATAAGACAACCACTTTCAGACATAAAAGAAGTCATTGACAGTAAGACAATCATAGTAGGAGACTTTAACACTCCTCTCACACCAATGGACAGATCATCCAAACAGAAAATTAATAAAGAAAAAGCCTTAAATGCCACACTAGAAGAAATGGATCTGATGGCTATCTTTAGGACTTTCCATCCAAAAGCAGAAGAATACACTTTCTTCTCAAGTGTTCGGAACATTCTCCAAGATAGACCACATCTGGGGCCACAAATCAAACCCCGGCCTATTCAAGAAAACTAAAATTCTATCAACCATCTTCTCGGACCACATTGCAGTGAGACTAGAGATCAACTACAGGAAAAAACCGCTATAAACACAAACACATGGAGATAAAACAACACATACCTAAAAACCAACTGATCATTGAAGAAATCAAAGGAGAAATTACACAATTCCTAGAGGAAAACGACAATGAACACACGACAGTGCAAAACCGATGGGATACTGCAAAATCAGTCCTAAGAGGGAAGTTTATAACAATTCAATCCCACCTCAAGAAACTAGGAAAATCTCAAACACACGACCTTACATTACACTTGAAACATCTGGAGAAGAAGAACAAAAACACCCCAAAGCCAGCAGAAGAAGGAAATCCTAAAGATCAGAGCAGGAATAAATGAAAAGAAACAAAAGAAGCAATAGTAAAGATAAAGAAAACAAAAACTGGCTCTTCGGAAAGGTCAATAAAATCGACACACCACTGGCCAGATTCATCAAGCCAAAGAGAGAAGAACCAGATCACCAAAACAAAAATGAAAAGGAGAGATTACAACAGATAATGCAGAAATCCAAAGGATTCTAAGAGACTATTATGAACAACTCTATGGCAACAAACTGGACAACCTGGAAGAAATGGACAGTTTCTTAGAGAAGATTAATCTCCCAAGACTCAACCAGGAAGAAATAGAAACTTTGAACAAGCCAATCACAAGCTCAGAAATCGACCTTGTGATCAAAAATCTACCCCAAAATAAAAGCCCAGGGCCAGATGGTTTCACAAGTGATTTCTACCAAACATTGAAAGAAGAGATAATGCCTGTCCTTCTAAAACTCTTCCAAAAAATTGCACAGGAAGGAACACTTCCAAACACATTCTACGAGGCCACCATCACCCTGATACCAAAGCCAGGCAAAGACATCACAAAAAAAGAATATTATAGGTCAATTTCACTGATGTTTGTAGTCGCCAAAATCTTCAACAAAAACTTAGCAAACAGAATTTAACAACACATCAAAGAGCTCATTCATCACGATCAAGTTGGGTTCATCCAGCATGCAGGATTCTCAATATCCGCAAATCAATCAATGTGATACACCATATCAACAAACTGAGAGACAAAATCACATGATCATTGTGATCTCTCCTTTTCATTTTTGTTTTTGGTGATCTGGTTCTTCTCTCTTTGGCTTGATGAATCTGGCCAGTGGTGTGTCGATTTTATTGACCTTTCCGAAGAGCCAGTTTTTGTTTTCTTTATCTTTACTATTGCTTCTTTTGTTTCTTTTCATTTATTCCTGCTCTGATCTTTAGGATTTCCTTCTTCTGCTGGCTTTGGGGTGTGTTTGTTCTTCGGCCTCCTGTTGTTGTGAGTGTAAGGTTAGGTCGTCTGTTTGAGCTTTTCCTAGTTTCTTGAGGTGGGATTGAATTGCTATAAACTTCCCTCTTAGCACTGCTTTTGCAGTATCCCATCGGTTTTGCACTGTCGTGTGTTCATTGTCATTTTCTTCTAGGAATTGTTTAATTTCTCCTTTGATTTCCTCAATGATCAGTTGGTTTTTTAGGTATGTGTTGTTTAATCTCCATGTGCTTGTATTTTTAGTGGTATTTTCCTGTAGTTGATCTCTAGTCTCACTGAATGTGGTCCGAGAAGATGGTTGATAGAATTTTAGTTTTCTTGAATAGGCCGGGGTTTGATTTGTGGCCCCAGATGTGGTCTATCTTGGAGAATGTTCCGTGAACACTTGAGAAGAAAGTGTATTCTTCTGCTTTTGGATGGAAAGTCCTAAAGATAGCCATCAGATCCATTTCTTCTAGTGTGGCATTTAAGGCTTGTGTTTCTTTATTAATTTTCTGTTTGGATGATCTGTCCATTGGTGTGAGAGGAGTGTTAAAGTCTCCTACTATGATTGTCTTACTGTCAATGTCTTCTTTATGTCTGAAAGTGGTTGTCTTATGTATTGGGGTGCTCCTGCGTTGGGTGCCTAGATATTTATGATTGTTATGTCTTCTTCTTGGATGGATCCCTTAATCATGATGCAGTGACCTGCCTGTCTATTCGAATCTCCTTTTCTTTAAAATCGATTTTGTATGATATGAGGATTGCTACTGCAGCTTTTTTTGATTTCCATTTGCATGGAATATCTTTTCAGTCTCTCACTTTCAGTCTATGAGTGTCTCTGGATCTGAAATGAGTTTCCTGAAGGAAGCATATGGATGGGTCGTGCTTTTGGATCCATTCAGCCACTCTGTGTCTTTTGGTTGGGGCATTTAGTCCATTGACATTTAAAGTAATTATTGATACAAATGATCCTATTGTCATCTTCTTAGATGCTATGATGGGTTTGTTTCGTGGATCTTCTCCTTTTATTCTAGTTGTCTATATAAATCTCTTTAACACTTGTTGTAAGGTTGGTTTGGAGTGACTAAATTCTTTTAATTTTTGCTTGTCTGTAAAGCTTTTAATTCCTCCATCAATTTTGAAGGAGATCCTTGCAGGCTAGAGGATTCTTGGTTGCAGATTATTCTCTTTAGCCGCTTAAATGTGTCCTGCCATTCCCTTCTGGCCTGCAGAGTTTCTGTTGAAAGATCAGCTGTTAAACGTATGGGCTTTCCTTGTATGTCACTAGTTGCTTTTCCCTTGCTGCTTTGAGAATACATTTCGAATATTGGTTCGTTTGATATTATCCCAGAGGTCTCTGACGTTATCCTCTGCTCTTATCATTCTGTGAGCTAGTCTGTTCTTCAGCAGTTACTTCCGCCATTTTATCTTCCAGCTCACTTCTCCAGTCTTCTGTCTGAGATACTCTGCTCTTGATACCTTCTACAATGTTTTTCAGTTCAGCAATTGAGTTGTTTGTCTCCACTACTTTTTGGTAAGTTCTTGTATTTCCTTATTCAGTGTGTCAGTCGTGTCTTGCAATTTCTCTGAAATTCTGTTTTCAGTGTCTTTGATCATCTTTACTATCATTCTTCTGAGGTCACTTTCAGAGAGTTTGTTCAAATTCTCTTCATTGGTTTGATCTTGTGTGTTTCTGGATTGTTCCTTCGCTTGTGTGGTATTTCTCTGCCGTTTCATTGTTATTATTAATTTTTAACTGACTCTGTTTGTGATTTCCTTTTCCCAGACTTTGAGTTACATCTGTTGGTGTTTGTTGTTTGGATGGGGCTTCTTATTCTGGGTGATGCTGGTGATTGGGTGATGTCAGGACTTGCATACGAGTGATTACCTTTGTTGGCGTTCTTGCTTGTATACTGCTCTTTAGTGTTAGACGTTCTCTAGTATTGTAGAGTTTTGGAGTCCGTGCTCCCTCCCTAAAACCCCGGGGCTTGTTGCCTGACCAGGGAATGAAGATTTCACAGCTGGTTTGTTATGGCATTAAATGATATTAAAACATATATATGCAAATGAGAAACAGAAGGTATACCTTTGACAAATGGCAATTAAAAATTATGAAAATACTATTTAGCATATTGAATTATACACATAAACATATACAGCTGTAACATAACCCAAGCATTCCAACCAAAAATACAGTACAATACGTTAGCGCAGCGAATAGAGAAAACCAAGAATGGTATCCACCAGTTAATAACCAAACTAAGTAGAGCACCAATGGGAGAAGAATGCTAGAGCAGTGTCCCCATTGGGGATAACGGAATGAGAACAGAACAGACTAAGAAATACGGTGGGAAAAGGGAAAAGAGTAAGGGAGGATAGAAGAGAAATACAGAATAATGTTGCAAAGTTAAACGTAGGGAGATAAAGATTTGTATGTATTAGAGTTTAGTGCCATAGGAAAGGAGCTTCAGAGAAAGCAAAGAAGTATAGAGGAAGTGGTAGTACAAATGAAAAATTTTTAAATTAAAAGAGCTAATTATATACAAAAATATAGAAAACAAAGCAAAAATAATAAAAACAAACAAACCCCCCACAGAACTTTAAAAGGCCAATGGGGAAACAGAAGTTTATACCAAAATAAAATGTGTGGTTTAAAAGGAAAAAAAAAATATGTAAACTTGAATATATTCAGTCTTACTGATAAGATTAGTAGCTTCAATAGAATTCAGTGAAGGAAATGAATACACCCACTCTCTCTCCCACACACACACACACACACACACACACACACACACACACACACGCACACACACAAAGCCGGGTGTTGTACTGACTGGATTTGGGAAAAGAGAAAACAAATACTGAAACAAAGTGATACAATACAAAAATGGAATTTTAAAGTCCAGCAGTAACTCCAGCTTCAGACAAAACGTGAAAAGAGTGTTTCTGCTCTTCTGTCTCTTGCTGACTATTCAGGAATTATGAGTCTTTTTTTTGCCTCTGGCAGTGGTTGGATCTGAAGACCTCTTTGACTGCTTGTTTATTTCGGCCTATTCCAGAATTAAAAGGCCCGCCCTGGCTGGCCCTGGGAGTTTCTTAATCCAAATACCTTTTCTTGCTGGGTGGAGCTAAGTTCCTCCCTGTAGCTTGCCCAATAGCCAAACTACAGTAGGGAAAATGGCATCTGTCTCACAAACGATTTATTCCCACATGCTCTCTCTAGTTTCTGTTTTGTAGGTGGCTTTTGTACTATAGATTATGTTCCACAAAGAAGTGATATCATATGGTGTCTGCCTTTCTCTTTCTGACTTATGTCACTCAGTATGATAATTTCTAGTTGTATCCATGTTGCTACAAACGGCATTATTTTTATGACTGAGTAGTATTCCACTGTATATGTGTACCACATTTTCTTCATCCATTTCTCTGTTGATGAACATTTAAATTGTGTCCATGTTTTGGCTATTGTGAATATTGCTGCTGCGAACATAGGGATGCATATATCTTTTAGAATGACAGATTTGTCCTGGTATATTTCCAGAAGTGGGACTGCTGGATGATAGGTTAATTCTGTCTTTCGCTTTCTGAGAAAACTCCATGCTGCTTTCCACAGAGGCTACACCAACTTCTATTCCTACCAGCAGTGTAAGAGGGTTCCCTTTTCTCCAGCTGCTCTCCAGCATTTGTTATTTGTAGACTTTTTAATGATGGCCATGCTGACTGATATGAGATGGTATTCAGAGAAAGATTTTCATTCGGTTACAGGAGAGTATAATCATTTTAATTCATATAAAGTGAATTTGTGCTTATGTTCGGTATGGTCTGACAAAAATAAGTCATACAATACAGAACTTTCATCTTGTGAAGAAGAGTGTGGCATTTCATTTGAAAGATTTCACCTGGAGCCAAACATCCTAGAGTGTGAGGTCAAGTGGGCTCTAGGAAGCATTGCTAAGTACAAAGCTTGTGGGGGTGATGGAATGCCAGATGAGCTCTTTCCCATAGTCAAAGATGATGCTGTTAAATTTCTACACTCAATATGCCAGCAGATTTGGAAGGCACAGCCATGACCTCAGGACTGGGAAAAACAGTGGTAAAGGACTGGGAAAAACTCAGTGCTCCAGAGCGCCTGCGTGGTAATTGGACACATCAGTCCAGACGCTCCATGGCACATGGGAACTTCCCAGGCCAGGGATCGAACCGGCACCCCTTGCACTGCAAGGTGGTGTCCTTACCCACTGGAACACCAGGGAAGCCCTAGGCTATATATTCTTTCTTAAACCAATCTTATAGTGATAAAGCAGTTCAAAATAAGGCTATCTTGTGGTTGAATGTCATCATAGAAAATGTCAATGTAATGAAGAGAAAGTAGATTAGATTTGCAATTAAGTACATACAAAGAAATTGCTTACCAGTAATAAACACACGACTCTCGTTTGTAGTGGTGAGGTAAAGCAGTTGAGGTCCCTGAGTGTCGTTTCTGACAACTCTCAGCTGGGTGCACATGAGATACATCACTGTAGAAAAAAGAAAACTTATGGAATTATTTCTGCATTTCAAAGGGGAAGCCCAAGATCACAATCAACAGAGTGCTTCTCAATCTTTACTGAACCGAGGAATCACCTGGTATGACTCTTAAAATGTTAATTCAGATTCAGTAGTTTTAGTGTGGGACCTGAAATTCCCTTTGCTAGTAAGATCTTGGGTGTTACTAGTGCCACCAGCCCTTTGACCACACTTGGAGCAACAAGGATCTAACACTTCTCCTTTAGGAAGTATTACTACAACAGCTGCACCAAACTCAAGTCACTGTTTGCTGGACAGAGGAGAGTGCAAGTCTTTTGTTTGCTTTGGTGTTTCAGACTGCAAGTCTTTGAATTGGCCACACAGCTGTCAACGGTTTTTCCTACAGTCACAAAAAGCTGAGTTTCTCCATGATGCTTTCACTGATTAACCCAGTCTAACCTTGATACTTGATTTACTCTCTCTCTTTCCATCAGATAGGCCTACACACTATTCACTTGAATTTGTTTCTGGAAGTGTTTTACTTGTGTTTATCTCAGTTAGACTTTAAGCCTCAAACACAGGGCTTATGCCACCTATTCTTCTCTGTTGGCCTTGCTTACCAACTAGATAGACTAAGAAGAATCCTTGAAAATGGGATTATCATGTCTTCAGATTCCAACCCCTTGCAAAAGCTATCAACACTTCTTTAACTATCAGGTTATTTCGGAAGAGTTTATTTTTCCAACAATATTTGTAAAATTTTAACTCACTGTGTGCCAAAACACTTATGGTCTTATAAATTAGGAAATGAAGGAGGAAATGCCAATACTTGTAATTTTATATCAATAGGAAGTCTCATTTGAGAATAAATATTTCCCTAGAGCATGACAATATCTATAAAATCATTTCCTGTATCTCTCACTTAAAAGTTTTTTATTTGATAGCAATGAAAATAAAGAAAATCTATTCAAATGACTAAGTGTCTTGATTTGCACTGCTTTTCATTCACTTCATAAACCATACAAACATGAGTATTCATAATTAAAGAGGCTGACATAATACTAAAGAAATCTCTAATTCATGGTTGCTAAAAGAAGACATTTCAAACTAATAACTTCTAGCTGCTTTGAAATCTCTCTTGCCGTTTATTTCATCTCCATACATTTTGAAAACATTACCTCTGTGAAAAAGTAACTACCAGTACAAAATGAGGTGACACCTGTGAGTAACTGGTATATAGTAAGTGCTGAAAATTTTTCCCTTTCCTTAATGAAAAGTAAAAGATAGGCGGCCTTGGGCCAGAGGTGCCTCGCCTGCACGCACACACAAACACAAACACACACACACAGACACACACACACATACCCATGTACCTAAGAAAGAGATGCCCTACAACCAAGGGATTCTGCTCTTGTTCCAGAAGATCTGTAGGTATGTTCTGTTTCATAGGCCTGAAGCTCCTTTTATATTCACCATTCATTTCACCATTTTTCCCTCAGCCTTGGTCAAAAGGCAAAATGAATAGTGATTGCTGTCAACTATTGTAAACTAGAGTAAATCTCACCAAGCTCCATGTAAACTTTTCTTAAAAGATATATTGCATGTTTTCACAGGAAAAGGAACATGAATGCATGGCAACATTTCTGTGAAAAGTCATTCTCCAAAACCTGTGTCAGTTTGCTGTTGTAAGTGGGTATTAAGAAAGGGTGTCTGGCCATAAACCCCATCTCAGTTGTCATGAGCGATCATCACTACCCCCCAGCTACTCCCTGAGAGAAGGTATATGAAAGGTCGTAGCCCTTCTTACTTTGGGAACCCTACCTTGGCTTTGGCCAAAACTCTCTGCCATCTCCTGCAATAATAGTTGGGATAATGTATTGTTCTGCTCATATATATATTTTAAAATTTTAATCTCACAAGCAGCAGGTGGATTCTAATGAGGTAATATCCAAACAGTGTGTCATACTATTTTACAATAACAGATAAAAGGGTAGCAAAAACCCTATATATGTTCTCTAGATCTCCGTTGTTCTACAGTTTTTATCGTGTTGCTGATTGGAGGAAAAAAAAAAAACATTCATTCAGGGCTGGGAATTTCCTCAATTTTGGCAAGCATTTAACAATCAGTATTCATTCATATAATCATTTGGAAAATAGGAAAATAGCCCACCACATTGAAAATAGCTTTATGTTACAAATTCAAATAAGAAAAAATTACTGAAGTTGTTATGAAAAAGTACGAAATACAACTTTTTTCCCTATAATGAAAGATCTTAAGAATAAGTAGTTACATAAAATACTGAGTGGGACATACTTAAAATGTCTTGAAATAAATAAAAGTAGTAGGAAAAAACCCACAAACCCATACATATATGAATAAATACAAGGCAAAAAATCAACACCAAAGTAAAATACTGACCAGCAGATATAATATCGTCAACCTACTATTAATTTTATACTCAAATGACATCATATTTACCATTGTCATTATTTAATCACACAGATGGCCAATCCTCTACCAGTTAATTCTACATTAGAAAACTCCTCATTTTTCTTGAATGGGGTCTACTAATTCAACTTCCAAATGGATTCAAAGGAAATGGTCTACATTTTAGTTTTGCTGAATTTTTAGTTTTATGTCTAAAATGTTCAAAGTGAGAATGAATAAGAGTACCTGTTTTGGGGCTTCCTGGTATCTCAGTGGTGAACAGTTCACCTGCCAATGCAGGAGACATAGGTTTGATTCCTGATCTGGGATGATACCACATGCTGAGGAGAAACTAAGCCTGTGAGCCACAATGATGGAGCCTGTGCTCTAGAGCCTCGGAGCCGCAACTATGGAGCCCATGTGTCACAGCTACTGAAGCCTGTGTGCCCTGGAGCCCGAGTTCCACAATGAGAGGCGTCACCGCAACAAGAAGCCAGCTCACCTCAACTAGAAAACTAGAGAAGAGCCTGTGGCAGCAGTGAAAACCCAGAAGAGTCACACATAAATAAATAAATAAAATTAAAAATAAAAAGAGTACCAGTTTTCTGAAAAACTAGTTTCAATCCCAAATGCATTCTGAATAGAAAACCAGAAGGCAGTACCTATCTGTAACAGCCCTTAAAATATTAATATAAAAATTTAAATGTACTATCAGACAGTTTAAGTTAATGACCCTATTTCAAAATATAAAAATATTGGAACTGAGTACTTGGGCAAATACGTTCAAAGATTTCTGGCTGACACGTAGGAAACAGCTCCACTCTAGTGGGTTTATCTGAAGTCTCGTCGGCAATGTGAATCCAGTGAAATGACCAAAATCTTCACAGATATCTATATGGATAGAATATTAGAAGAAGTGAACAGAATGGATTGTGCACATATGAACACAGAATTATTCACTGAAGTGCATTTTATGACTTTCAATAGGAACTAAGACAATAGGAGGATCACTGAGTAACTTATGATGTAATATGAGACAGTCTGTAATGACGAAAAGTTATGAATAGAGAACTTTTAGTACGATGAGAACATTTTAAGAAAATGTTAAATGATACAAACTTTTATGTATATTACGATTCGCATTTTGTAAGATACTTTACTAGGGCATAGGACATATTATATGTAACATAGGAGAGGGACTTCCCTGGTGGCTCTGTGGTAAAGAATCTGCCTGCCGATGTAGGGGACACAGGTTTGACCCCTGGCTCAGGAATATCCCTGGAAAAAAAATGGCAACTCACTCCAATGTTCTTCCTGGGAAACCCCATGGACCGAGAGGGAGCTTAGAAGCATACTGTCCAGGGATCACCAAGAGTCAGACAGGACTTAATGACTAAATAACAACAGATATATGATAGGAATACAGACACACATAGATGTGGTACATATGACATACACATGATATCACAGCTATGCATATATGTGTGATATATACATGCAAAAGGGGAATAAAACACACTTTAATATTCATAGTGATTCTGAAGGAATTTTCCAAATTCCCTAGAAGAATATATAACTTATACTATACAAGCTCAGGAAAGCACTCGAAGTAATTCTTTTATTTTTTCTTTTCAAAATATTTCTTGATATTGTGGAAATACAGTAAAATGATGTTTAAAAATAAAACATGGAGACCTCTCCTGGTGATCCAGTGGGTAAAGAGTCCGCCTTGTACTGCAAGGGGCACCGGTTTGATCCCTGGCCCAGGAAGATTCCACATGCCAAGGAGCAGCTCGACTGTGTATCCAATTATGATCCAGTCCTCTGGAGAGCATGTGCCCAGAGCCGGTGATCTGCGACGACAGGACATGGCAATGTGAGACCACATGTGCCAAAGAACAAAGATGGAAGAAAATTAAACGATGACTTACAGGTTAAAAAAAAAAAAAAAAGGCTGGGGTAGAAATCAGCATCATATGGCACAGAGGGTCAAGATAACAGAAAATAATCAGGTTTAACAATTAGAAGGGTCTATAGTGAGTGACCAGCTGAAGAAAAAGGCCAAATTAATTGTGTTGAGATGTAATCAGGAAGTAAGATCATGAAAACAACTAGTGTACATTGCTTCTTCAAGGAGCTTGCCTGAAGAGAAGGAGAAAGAGAAGGAGAATACAGGAGTCCTGATTTCAGAGATTTTGTTTCCCTTTTTACAAGAGAAGACTAGACTATCTATTTGGGCTTCCCTCTTGGCTATGAGAACATTTTAAGAAAATGCTAAATGATACAAAATTTTATGTATATTATGATTCCCATTTTGTAAGATAATTTACTAGGACATATTACCTATTATATGTAACATATGAGAGGGGACTTCCCTGGTGGCTCTGTGGTAAAGAATCTGCCTGCCAATGCAGGAGGCACAGGTTTGATCCCTGGGTCAGGAATATCCCCTGGAAAAGGAAATGGCAACTCACTCCAATATTCTTGCCTGGGAAACCCCATGGACCGAGAGGGAGCTTAGAAGCATACTGTCCAGCGGATCACCAAGAGTCAGACAGGACTTAATGACTAAATAACAACAGATATATGATAGGAATACAGACACACATAGATGTGGTACATATGACATACACATGATATCACAGCTATGCATATATGTGTGATATATACATGCAAAAGGGGAATAAAACACACTTTAATATTCATAGTGATTCTGAAGGAATTTTCCAAATTCCCTAGAAGAATATATAACTTATACTATACAAGCTCAGGAAAGCACTCGAAGTAATTCTTTTTTTTTTTCTTTTCAAAATATTTCTTGATATTGTGGAAATACAGTAAAATGATGTTTAAAAATAAAACATGGAGACCTCTCCTGGTGATCCAGTGGATAAAGAGTCCACGTTGCACTGCAAGGGCACTGGTTCAATCCCTGGCCCAGGAAGATTCCACATGCCAAGGAGCAGCTCGACTGTGTATCCAATTATGATCCAGTCCTCTGGAGAGCATGTGCCCAGAGCCGGTGATCTGCGACGACAGGACATGGCAATGTGAGACCACATGTGCCAAAGAACAAAGATGGAAGAAAATTAAACGATGACTTACAGGTTAAAAAAAAAAAAAAAAGGCTGGGGTAGAAATCAGCATCATATGGCACAGAGGGTCAAGATAACAGAAAATAATCAGGTTTAACAATTAGAAGGGTCTATAGTGAGTGACCAGCTGAAGAAAAAGGCCAAATTAATTGTGTTGAGATGTAATCAGGAAGTAAGATCATGAAAACAACTAGTGTACATTGCTTCTTCAAGGAGCTTGCCTGAAGAGAAGGAGAAAGAGAAGGAGAATACAGGAGTCCTGATTTCAGAGATTTTTTTCCCTTTTTACAAGAGAAGACTAGACTATCTATTTGGGCTTCCCTCTTGGCTCAGTGGTAAAGATTCTGTCTGCAATACAGGAGACCTGGGTTCAATCCCTGGTTTGGGATGGTCTCCTAGAGGAGGGCATGGCAAGCCACTTCAGTGTTTTTGCTGGGGAAATTTCATGGACAGAGGTCCATGGGGTTGCAAAGAGTCAGACATGACTGAAGCATGCACACACAGTCTATGTTTATATGCTGATATAGAAATCTCAGTAAAACAGAAAACACTGTAAGATACACAAAAGGGTGTGAAAGAGACTAACTGGATGAAGGGCACTAAAACGTACCTATACAGAAATAAATCCCGTTTTTGTAAGGAATTACTCAGAAAAATACCCTGAAATATAAATTAAACATAAATGATCTCAATGAAGAGTCAGGTCTGCAAGGTATAATTTAGCACTGATACATTAACATATAGTCTTATCACTACTTATACCTGGTACGGCACAGTCATCTTTTTATTGGGTTTTCCATAGTATCGCAGTTTTGATTTATGCAAGATCTTCACAAGCAAAGCAGGAAAAACCTTTTTATTGGACCACATCATTTCAAGCTGAGAAAGAGAAATTATTCTGGTATCTAGAATATAAAAAGAAACAACATCCTACTTAATGTAGCATAGTAATTTCAGAATTCTATTTTATTAGTGGAAAATGGTAGCCAGATGAGACCCAAATCAACCCCTTCTCACCAGATAAGTCACTCTATATACTTCTCACATAGAAAACTTAGTGAAAAACAGACCCTAACAATAATGGCTCAAAGAACATGCACATATACTTTTTAGTATATATATATTATACTAAAAGTATATATATATATATATATATATATATATATATACTTTAGTATATTTAGCATATATATATATATGTTATATATATAATAAGTATATATATATATATGACTGAAATATAGGTAAATACCTACATTAGCTAACACATTTAAATGGAATTTTCTGTCTAGAATATCTCCACGTTGGCAAATTGTGTAATTGCTTCCTGGAAGACTTGGATTGAAACTTACTTCCCTTAAGAAAAAGTCAATGCCACAGAATATTTTCTCACTACTAAGTGCTTATATATTTAATTCATACAATTTTCATCACCCTCACCTCAGTCTCATATGCGTAAGTTCAATTTTCCACAAACATTCCAGACAAGGCCTGTATCAGGACCTTCGCACTTGCTCTTCATGGATATGAAATGTCTTCCTCAGATATCCGAGTGACTTGTTCTCCTTCAAGTTTTGCTCAAAGGTCACTTTCTGAGTAATATTAGCTCTAACCTAAACTGGTCCACTTATGTCCCTTCCCATTTTATTTTTCTACATACTATCAGCCTTATTACCTTTGAGTGTGCAATGTAATTTACTTTGAAATGTTTTAATGTCCAAGACTGCTGCCAAACTGTTTAAAAGCTATTCATTATCTTTAAAAGACTTGTATTTCTAACTTTATTCTTTCTTGGGTTAAAAGCAATTGCATCTGCAATTTTCTCCACATTTTTCTCTCATAGCCTACAGTCCCAACTTTTAAACCTGAACTTTTATGTGTTCCAATATTTATTTGTCTAAGGCATCCTCCATGTCCACTTTTATTTATATAATCTATCCCCGCTCAATTTGGCATGAAAACCACCCTTGCAATTTGTTGAAATGGCCTTTTATAATTACAGCTCTACCAGTAGTATCCCCTGCTCCCATTTGCAGGATTAGGTGTCTTGTGTAAATTTCCTTCAGATTCTCCCAAACTATTACTAGTCCATTAAACATTACTAGGATCTGTGAGCCTAATATTGGATGTGACATAAAGTAGTGACTCCTTTTGTAATATGGTGAAAGAAATTGTAGCTCACCTCTGAAAAAACAAGAGTGTATGTGGAACACTCTTATCCAATGAAGGCGCATGCACCTTCTTTCCCAGTGGAATGAATTTAAGAGCTCCATACTTTTACAAAGCCAGAGTGGGAAGACCTATGGTTTCTGCTACAGGTGAGCCCAGACAGCCATGATCAGACATCTGCCCAGATGTTTACATCTTCCAAGATTGGGTAAAAATAACAACACTCACAACAACAAAAATTAATTAACTTCATAGAGTAGGCATATCTCCAAAATCTAAAAAGAAACTGTAGTCTGTCCTTAGGCACCGAGGAATCTGTGTAAATTCATAGAATTAAGTGGGTTCATTATGAAAAGAATGAAATTAATAAACTAATATACAACCTAAAAGTCAGTATGCAATGCAACAGTGTTTCTCAAATATTGTGGTCTCAGGACCCCTTGACAGTAAAATTACCAAAGACCTCAACTAGCTGTGATTTATGTGGGCCATATTTATCAATGCTAAGAAACAGAAATACATATTCTTTTAAAACAATAACAATAAACCTGTTACATATAATAAAAGGTGCATTTTTCAAAATGACCTCATTTTCCAAAACCGAAAATGTAGTGGGAAGTGTGGTATGGTTTTACATTTTGCAGATCTCGTTAGTGTCTAGTTTAGTAGAAGACAGCCAAAGAAATTATCTTTTCTTTGGCATTTATTCAGTGTGTTTTAATGTCAAGACTGCTGCCAAACTGTTTAAAAGCTATTCATTATCTTTAAAAGACTTGTATTTCTAACTTTATTCTTTCTTGGGTTAAAAGCAATTGCATCTGCAATTTTCTCCACATTTTTCTCTCATAGCCTACAGTCCCAACTTTTAAACCTGAACTTTTATGTGTTCCAATATTTATTTGTCTAAGGCATCCTCCATGTCCACTTTTATTTATATAATCTATCCCCGCTCAATTTGGCATGAAAACCACCCTTGCAATTTGTTGAAATGGCCTTTTATAATTACAGCTCTACCAGTAGTATCCCTGCTCCCATTTGCAGGATTAGGTGTCTTGTGTAAATTTCCTTCAGATTCTCCCAAACTATTACTAGTCCATTAAACATTACTAGGATCTGTGAGCCTAATATTGGATGTGACATAAAGTAGTGACTCCTTTTGTAATATGGTGAAAGAAATTGTAGCTCACCTCTGAAAAATCAAGAGTGTATGTGGAACACTCTTATCCAATGAAGGCGCATGCACCTTCTTTCCCAGTGGAATGAATTTAAGAGCTCCATACTTTTACAAAGCCAGAGTGGGAAGACCTATGGTTTCTGCTACAGGTGAGCCCAGACAGCCATGATCAGACATCTGCCCAGATGTTTACATCTTCCAAGATTGGGTAAAAATAACAACACTCACAACAACAAAAATTAATTAACTTCATAGAGTAGGCATATCTCCAAAATCTAAAAAGAAACTGTAGTCTGTCCTTAGGCACCGAGGAATCTGTGTAAATTCATAGAATTAAGTGGGTTCATTATGAAAAGAATGAAATTAATAAACTAATATACAACCTAAAAGTCAGTATGCAATGCAACAGTGTTTCTCAAATATTGTGGTCTCAGGACCCCTTGACAGTAAAATTACCAAAGACCTCAACTAGCTGTGATTTATGTGGGCCATATTTATCAATGCTAAGAAACAGAAATACATATTCTTTTAAAACAATAACAATAAACCTGTTACATATAATAAAAGGTGCATTTTTCAAAATGACCTCATTTTCCAAAACCGAAAATGTAGTGGGAAGTGTGGTATGGTTTTACATTTTGCAGATCTCGTTAGTGTCTAGTTTAGTAGAAGACAGCCAAAGAAATTATCTTTTCTTTGGCATTTATTCAGTGTGTTTCAATGTACTTGACGCAGAATCTGGAAAGCGCCACACTATACTTCTGAGAGAATGGAAATTACAAAATAAAAGATCAAGCCTTAATAGTATTATTATGAAAATAATTTTCACATTGTGAATCCTGGAAAGCTCTTGGGAAATACCTAGGGGTCCTTGGCCTATACAGCGGAAACCACTTCAAAAGAATAAAGCCAAGGACTGCAGAGAAGAATGATAGAAACTGAAAGTAAAGAATTAGAAATCAGAAGAACTGGTAAACCCTCTTCCTTGGAAAAACGAATAAAAAAGGGATAGCTTTAATACCTGCAATCACGAAGAAAGCAAACAAAAGATAACACCCAGAATACGCTCACCTAGAAACATCAAGAAAATCATTTTAAGGATTATATGATTACATATCACTATACATGAAACTATCAGGAAATTTATAATCTTTGAGAAACAAATGAATTACCAATACTGTTGCTCTAGGGAACGCTGGAATAGATCAATATCCATGGAACAAAATGAAAAGTTCACATCTAATGACCTTCCAAAATACACTAGGTTCATAGAGTTAACAATTTTCAAAGAACAGCTTTCCTAAAGCTGTTCTAGAGCAGAGTAAAATACAGAAAGTGTTCCAATTCATTTTATAAACTTAAATAAATCCCCCAAATTATAACAGAAGTAGTAAAAAGAAAACCATACACCCCAAACATTTTTCTTTAGTTTTTGGAATGCTGGTTTTTCTTTTCCTTTTTTTTTTTTTTATTTTACAGAGTGTTGTTGTTTACAGATATCTATCATCCCAGATTAGTCATGTGTATATCCTTGGTTTCACCGAGGAATCTGTGTAAATTCATAGAATTAGGGGCTTAAAGAAAAAACAGAAATACTTTTAAATTGTCTCAGGACCCCTTGACAGTAAAATTACCAAAGACCTCAACTAGCTGTGATTTATGTGGGCCATATTTATCAATGCTAAGAAACAGAAATACATATTCTTTTAAAACAATAACAATAAACCTGTTACATATAATAAAAGGTGCATTTTTCAAAATGACCTCATTTTCCAAAACCGAAAATGTAGTGGGAAGTGTGGTATGGTTTTACATTTTGCAGATCTCGTTAGTGTCTAGTTTAGTAGAAGACAGCCAAAGAAATTATCTTTTCTTTGGCATTTATTCAGTGTGTTTCAATGTACTTGACGCAGAATCTGGAAAGCGCCACACTATACTTCTGAGAGAATGGAAATTAAAAAAATAAAAGATCAAGCCTTAATAGTATTATTATGAAAATAATTTTCACATTGTGAATCCTGGAAAGCTCTTGGGAAATACCTAGGGGTCCTTGGCCTATACAGCGGAAACCACTTCAAAAGAATAAAGCCAAGGACTGCAGAGAAGAATGATAGAAACTGAAAGTAAAGAATTAGAAATCAGAAGAACTGGTAAACCCTCTTCCTTGGAAAACGAAATAAAAGGTATAGCTTTAATACCTGCAATCACGAAGAAAGCAAACAAAAGATAACACCCAGAATACGCTCACCTAGAAACATCAAGAAAATCATTTTAAGGATTATATGATTACATATCACTATACATGAAACTATCAGGAAATTTATAATCTTTGAGAAACAAATGAATTACCAATACTGTTGCTCTAGGGAACGCTGGAATAGATCAATATCCATGGAACAAAATGAAAAGTTCACATCTAATGACCTTCCAAAATACACTAGGTTCATAGAGTTAACAATTTTCAAAGAACAGCTTTCCTAAAGCTGTTCTAGAGCAGAGTAAAATACAGAAAGTGTTCCAATTCATTTTATAAACTTAAATAAATCCCCCAAATTATAACAGAAGTAGTACAAAAAGAAAACCATACACCCCAAACATTTTTCTTTAGTTTTTGGAATGCTGGTTTTTCTTTTCCTTTTTTTTTTTTTATTTTACAGAGTGTTGTTGTTTACAGATATCTATCATCCCAGATTAGTCATGTGTATATCCTTGGTCCGCATCTCTCCTCCACCCCAAAACATCTTTGATGTCAAAAATCCTAAAT
>JAIOJX010000018.1:9915542-9952619 GCA_022376925.1 Tragulus kanchil | reverse complement strand
CAGACCGGCGCCCTTGCACTGCAAGGCGGTGTCTTTACCCACTGGACCACAATACTACAAGGTATCACCTCACCCGTCCTGATGGTCATCACCAAAAACCTACAAACAGTAAATGCTAGAGAGAATGTAGAGAAAGGGAACCCTCTTGCACTGTTGGTGGACATGTAAACTGATACAGCCACTATGGAGAAGAATGTGGTGATTCCTTAACAAACTAGGCATAAAACTGTCATTTGACCCAGCAATCTCACTACTGTGCATATACTCTGAGGAAACCGCATTCCAAAAGATGTATGTACACCAATGTTCAGTACAACACTATTTACAATAGGCGGGAAGAATCAGAAATTATGAACAACCCAATTACAAGCACTCAAATTGAAACTGTGATCAAAAAGTCAAAGCCCAGGGCCAGATATCCTCACTGGCAAACTCCACCAAATATTTAGAGAAGAGCCAATGCCTATCCTTCTAAAATTCTTTAAAAAAAATGGCACAGGAAGGAACACTTGCAAACTCATTCTAAGAGGCAACCATCACCCTGATACCAAAACATGCCAGGACAACATAGAAAGAAAATTACAGTCCAGTATCACTGATGGACATAGTGCAAAAATGCAAAAATTTAGATGCAAAAATACTCAACAAAATTCTAACAAACAGAATTCACCAACACATTAAAAAGCTCATGCAGCATGATCAAGCTGGGTTTATTCCAGGGATGCAGGGATTCTTCAATATACACAAATCAATGTGATATAACATATTCACAAATTACAAGATAAAAACCAAATGATAAGCTCAACAGATTCAGAAAAAGCTTTAGACAAAATTCAGCACCCATTTATGACATATATATATATATAAAGAAACTCTTTGAAAATGGGCACAGAATGAACTTACCAAAAAATAAAAGGAACCTACTTCAACATAGTAAAGGCCATATATGACAAGTCCACAGCAAACATCATTCTTAAAGGTGAAAAAATGAAAGCATTCCCCCCAAGATCAGGAACAAGACAAGGGTGTCCACACTCACCGCTATTATTCAACATAGTGTTTGAAGTCCTAACTACAGCAATTAGAGAAAAGAAATAAAGGAAGTCCAGATTGGAAAAGAACAAGTAAAACACTCACTGTTTGCAAACGATCGGATGCTACCATAGAAAACCCTCAAGATACCATCAGAGAGTTAATGGAGCTAATCAGTAAATTTAGCAAAGTCGCAGGATACAAAATTAAGGCACAGAAATCACATGCATTAGTATATACTAACAATGAAAATCAGAAAGCAGAATCAAGGAATCAGTCCCATTCACCACTGCAATCAAAAGAATAAAATATCTAGGAATCAGCCTGCCTAAGGAGGCAAACGAAATGGATACCAAAAAATTTTACAGCAATGAAAGAAATCAAAGAGGACGTAAACAGGGGAGAGATACTTCATGTTCCTGGGTTGGAAGAATCAATACTGGGAAAAGGACTAGACTACCAAATGCAATCCACAGAGTCGATGTGATCCCTATCCAATTACCAATGACAGTTTTCACTGAACTAATACAAAAATTTTCACAATTCATATGGATACACAAAAGACCCTGAACAGAAAAGTAGGTCATTTTTTCCCCCGATTAAAACATACTTTATTGATAAACTCAATCATTTCTGTTTCGCTGAACCAACGGAAGAAAACCAGTTCCTCGAGTTCAACACAGCAGTCACTATTTGTCACTATTCATAATTTGTTTGTAGACAAAAGAGTCTTGAGAAAGAAGAATGGAGTGGGAGTAATCAATCTTCCTGACTTCACATGATACTACAAAGTTCCAGTCGTCAAGACACTATGGTCCTGGCAGGAAAACAGAAACTTAGACCAATGGAACAATATAGAGAGCCCAGAGATAAACCCACGCATCTGTGGGTACCTTATTTTTGACAAAGGAGGCAAAAATAGACAATGAGGTAAAGATAGCCTCTTCAATAAGTGGTTCTGGGAAAACTGGACAGCTATGTGCAAAGGAGCGAAATTAGAACACTTCCTAACATCATACACAAAGATAAACTCAAAATGAATTAAAGACCTAAATGGAAGACTAAAACTATCAACTTTAGAGGAAAGCACAGGTGGAACTAGTAAAACACTCACTGTTTGCAAACGATCGGATGCTACCATAGAAAACCCTCAAGATACCATCAGAGAGTTAATGGAGCTAATCAGTAAATTTAGCAAAGTCGCAGGATACAAAATTAAGGCACAGAAATCACATGCATTAGTATATACTAACAATGAAAATCAGAAAGCAGAATCAAGGAATCAGTCCCATTTACCACTGTAACCAAAAGAATAAAATATCTAGGAATCAGCCTGCCTAAAGAGGCAAACGAAATGTATACCAAAAATTATACAGCAATGAAAGAAATCAAAGAGGACGTAAACAGGGGAGAGATACTTCATGTTCCTGGGTTGGAAGAATCAATACTGGGAAAAGGACTAGACTACCAAATGCAATCCACAGAGTCGATGTGATCCCTATCCAATTACCAATGACAGTTTTCACTGAACTAATACAAAAATTTTCACAATTCATATGGATACACAAAAGACCCTGAACAGAAAAGTAGGTCATTTTTCCCCAGATTAAAACATACTTTATTGATAAACTCAATCATTTCTGTTTCGCTGAACCAACGGAAGAAAACCAGTTCCTCGAGTTCAACACAGCAGTCACTATTTGTCACTATTCATAATTTGTTTGTAGACAAAAGAGTCTTGAGAAAGAAGAATGGAGTGGGAGTAATCAATCTTCCTGACTTCACATGATACTACAAAGTTCCAGTCGTCAAGACACTATGGTCCTGGCAGGAAAACAGAAACTTAGACCAATGGAACAATATAGAGAGCCCAGAGATAAACCCACGCATCTGTGGGTACCTTATTTTTGACAAAGGAGGCAAAAATAGACAATGAGGTAATGTTAGCCTCTTCAATAAGTGGTTCTGGGAACACTGGACGGCTATGTGCAAAGGAGCAAATTAGAACACTTCCTAACATCATACAGAGAGATGAACTCACAATGAATTACAGACCTAAATGGAAGACTAAAACTATCAACTATTAGAGGAAAGCACAGGTGGAACACTCACGTACATGAATCAAAGCAAGATCTTTTATGACCCACTTACTAGAGTAACGAAAATAAAAGCCAAAATAAACACGTGGGACCTAATAAAACATAAAAGCTCTTTTATGCCAAAGTATAAACAAGCTGAAAAGACAACCCTCAAGATGGCAGAAAACAACAGCAAATAAAACAACTAACAAAGGATTAATTTTCAAAATACAAATCAGTACCACAAAAACAAACAACCCAATCAAGAAGTGGGAAAAACACCTGAACAACCATTTTTCCAAAGAAGACATACAGTTGGCTTACTAACACATGAAAATATGCTCAACACTGCTCATTATTAGAGAAATGCAAATCAAAATGACAACGAGCATCACCTCATACCAGTCAGAATGGCCATCATCAAAGAGTCTACAAACAATAAATGCTGGGGAGTGTATGGAAAAAGGGAACCCTCTTGCACTACTGGTGGGATTGTACATTGATACAGCCACTATGGAAGATGATATGGATATTCCTTAAGAAATTATTAATAACACCATCATATGACCCAGCAATCCTGCGACTAAGCAGATGCCCAGAGGAATCCACGACTGAAACACACATATGTGCCCCAATGTTCACTGCAGCACTATTTGCAATAGCTAGATCATGGAAGCAACATGGATATCCACCAAACATTGAGTGGAAAGAGAATCCGTGGTACATATATACAATGGAATATTCCTAAGCCATGCAAAGCAATACACCTGAGTCAGTTCTAATGATGTGGGTGAAGCTAGAGCCTACTATACAGAGTGCATCCAGAGAACAGACTTACGAGCAGGGTGGGTGGGGAAGAAGGCGAGGGTAAGTTGTACAGATATAGGAGCATGCAAATTGGCATTAGCATATGTAAAACTGATAGCCAATGGGAATTTATATATGGCTCAGACTCAGGAAACTCAAACAGGGCTCCTGATGACCTACAGGGTGGAATGGGGGGGGAGATAGGATGGAAGTTCAAGACGGATGGGACATACGTATACCTATGGCAGATTCATGTTGATCTTTGGCAGAAAACAACCGAATTCTGTAAAGCAATTCTCTCTCAGTTAAAAATATATTAATTTTAAAAAGATATATGTACACCAGTGTTCACTGCAGCACTATTTTCAATAGCCAGGACATGGAAGCAACCTAGATATCCATCAATAGATGTATGGATAAAGAAGTCATGGTACATATATACAATGGAATATTACTCAACCATAAAAAGTAATGAAATTGGGTCACTTGTAGGGAGGTGGATGAACCTAGAGTCTGTCATACAAAGTGAAGTCAGAATGATAAAAATAAATATTCGATATTAATGCATGTATATGGAATCTAGTGGAGGAGGAAATGGCAACCTGCTCCAGATCTCTTGCCTGGGAAATCCCTGCTGGGCTATAGTCCATAGGGTTGAAAATAGTCGGACATGACTGAAGTGACTTAGCATGCATGAACATGAAATCTAGAAAAATGGTACTGCTGAACATATTTGCAGGTCAGGGAAAGAGATGTAGATATAGAGAATGGAACTATGGATACTCCGGGGGAAGAAGACAGGGCATGAGTTGAAAGAGGAGACGTGACATATAGACACTATTTTCTGTTTGAAATAAATGGCAAGTGGGAAGCTACACTATAGGGAGTCAGCTTGGTGCTCTTTGATGGACTAGAGGAGTGGAACAGCAGGGTGCGATGGGAGGGAGGCTCAGGATAAAGCAGATATAGGCACACTTAGGTGACTTACACTTATTTTTTAAAGCTTCAGCGTTTTATTACCAAAGCCTTGCAAAAGAGTCTGTCTTCAGGTAAGGTAGCCTGGTAGACACAGCCTAGTCTTATACTCAAAGCTTGATCCTGGCGGGCAGGGATTTGGCCAGACCCTCTCGAGGACCTGGGGCCTCTCTGCAGCACTTACACTGATTTATAGCAAAAATAACAACACTCTAAAGCAATTATCCTCCCATTCAAATTTTCTAATTATTATTTTCTAGAATATCATAATTAAAATAATAAGAATACAATTTTAAAATAAAAAAGATTTAGCTTTTCCACAGCAAGGGGCACAGAGTCAATACAGGAGGGGGCAAATTTGGAAAACTCAGCAATGATCACAGGACTGGAAAAGGCCAATTTTCATTCAAATCTGACGGAAAGGCAATGCTAAAGAATTTTCAAACTACCATACAACTATGATCATTTCACATTCTAGCAAGATATGCTCAAAATTCTTGAACCTATGCTGCAACAGTACAGAAACTGAGAATTTCCAGATGTACAAACTGCATTTAGAAAAGGCAGAGGAACCAGAGATCAAATTGCCAATAGCCACTGGATTATGGAAAAAAAGCAATTCCAGAAATACATCTACTGCTTCACTGACTATGCTAAAGTGTCAGTCAACCATAGCGAATTCTTCAAGAAATGGAAATACTAGACGACCTTGCCTGCCTCCTGAGGAACCTGTATGCAGGGCAAGAAGCAACAGAATCCAACATGGAAGAAGGAACGGATTCCAAATCGGGAAAGGAGTACTTCAAGTTGGTACACTGTCACCTTGCTTATTTAACTTCTATGCAGAGCAGATCATGCCAAATGCCATTCTGGAGGAAGCACAAGCTATAATCAAGACTGCTAGGAGAAATGCCAGTAACCTCAGCTATGCGGATGACACCATCCGTATGGCAAGAAGCCAAGAGGAACTAAAGAGCCTCTTGGTGAACCTGAAAGCGGAGAGTGAAAAAGCTCACGTAAAGCTCAACATTCACAAAATGAAGGTCGTGGCATTCAGTCTCATCACTTCAGGGCAAACAGATGAGCAAACAATGGAAACAGAGCCAGGCTTATTTTCTTGGGCTCCCAAATTACTGTGGAGAGAGACTGCATCCAAGGAATTCAAAGAGACTTGATCCTTGGAGGAAAAGCTATGACAAACCTAGAGAGCACATTAAAAGCAGAGACATCACTCTGCCAACAGACGACTGTATAGTCATAGTCAGGGTGTTCCAAGTAGTCAAGTGTGGATGTCAGAGTTGGACCATAAAGAAGGCTGAGCGCCAAAGAAGTGATGCCTTTGAACTGTGGTGTTGGAGAAAATGCTTGCAGTCCCTTGGACTGCAAGGAGATCAAAGTTGTCAGTCCTAAAGGGAATCAAACCTGAATAGCCACAGGAAGGAATGAAGCTGAAGCAGAAGCTCCAAGATTTGTCCACCTGATGCAGAGAGACGACTCACTGGAAGTGACCTGTAATACTTCCACTATCCCTATAAAGAAACCCAGTAAGGAATACTGGATTGTACAGGGCCTTACCCATTCAGAGAAACCACTGACGAGAGGTATCCAGTTGCGCCTAATATCTGTACCCTGGTGGCTACTCTACTGTCTACCAAAACCTGGTGCTCTGTACTAGATTTGAAAGGTGGCTTCTGTCATAATTCACTAGCTACAGTCACAAGAAATTGTTTCTCCTCAGTGGCAGGACCCAAATACACAACCGAAACAATAACACTAGAGATCAAGAATGGTTCAAGGTGGCAGAGTAGAATACGGAGCTCACCTCTCCTGACAAACAAAACAAAACTACATCACATGTGGAGCAATTCTTATATAAAACTAACTGGATATTGGTAGAAGCAGTTCTATACAACCACAGAGTATAGGAAAGAAATATTTCCACTTAACCAGGTGGGACAGAAAAAAGGTATAAGGTCAAGACTTCCACCCCTGGAAGGCATCTGAAAGGCAAAGAAGAGGACCCTAACCCTGAGAGGCAAATGTGTCAAGCCTCAGATTGAGCATCCTATGCAGAAGAGATAAGCCTCCTTAGCTGATGGGAACTTTACTGGGAAAGAGAGAGGCTTGGAGAAGCCTAGACTATTCTTTCAAGGAGTTCACACATGCTAACTTGCTAGCAATCAGCAGAGAGCAAACAGGACCAAATGAAACTTAAAAGGTTTTGCACAGAGAAAGAAACCATCCATAAAATGTAAAGAGAAACACGGAATATGAGAAAAGATTGGGTTGCCCCGAAAGTTCATTCACGGTTTCCTTTCCATCTTATTAAAACTCCAAGTGAACTTTGTGGCCAACCCAATATTTGCAAGTGATGCAACTGACAAAGGCTTAATTTCCAAAATATACAAAGAGCTCATACAGATGAACATTCATTAAACCACGCAACCAAAAATTGGACAGAAGACCTAAATAGATACTTCTCCAAAGAAGACATGAAGAGAGCCAATAGGTAGAGGAAAATATGTTTGAATGCTGCCAATTATGAGAGAAATGCAAATAGACCACAATGAGATTGTCTCTCATACAATTCAGAAGAGTCATGATAAAAAAAAATGTCTACAAATAATAAATGCTGGAGATAGTATGGAGAAAAGGAAACCTTCCTACACTGTTGGTGGAATGTAAATTTGTACAGCCACTACGAAATACACTATCAGTTTCCCTTTTAAAAAACTACAGTTAGAACTTCTATGTGATCCAGTAATTCTCTCCCAGGCATATGTCTAGGAAAACAAGAATTTTAATTTGAAAGGATGCATGCACCCCAATGTTCATATCAGCACTAAACAGCCAAGACATGGAAACAACCCAAGTGCGCTTCAACAGATGATTAATTTAGGAAGATGTTGTGTGTGTGTGTGTGTGTGTGTGTGTGCATACACACACACAGTGGAATATAACTCAACCATAAAAAAGAAAGAAATATTGCTATTTGCAGCAAAATGAATGGATGCAGACAATATTTAGCTCAGCAAAATAAGTAACAGGAAACAAACACTGTATGATGTCACTTATAAGTGGAATCTAAAAATTAATACAAACGACTGCATGCACAAAACAGCAGTAGACTTTTAGACATAGAAAACAAACTTAAGGTTACCAAAAGAGTGCGGGAGTGAGGAATAACTGAAGAATATGATGTTAACAGATACAAAGTACTATACCTAAAATAGATGAACAATAAGGATATATATATATATATATAGAGACACATATATATATATATATATATATATATATTTTTTCACAGGGAATATTATGTAATATCTTATAATCACTATAATGGGGTATAATCTGCAAAAGAAAAATAAAATAATCCCTGAATCACTATGCTGTACAACTGAATCCAACACAAGGCTGTAAACAGACTTTATTCCAATTTGAAAAACATCCCCAAACAAGGAACTCTTGGTGATCCAGTGGGCAGGACTCTATGCTACCATAGATGAGGACCTGGGCACAAGCATTAGTTGGGGAACTAAGATTCCATAAGGTGTCTGATGAAGCCAAAATGAACAAGCAAACAAAAAAAAAACAATACTGCTGTTTGGTTCTGTTCCAAGCTTTCAATAAAAAATAAATAACAAAAAAAACCTGCCAGACCATCTTTAGGGGAAACTATAGCTAAACACCTTGAGGAACCCTCCTCTGGTATGTAGAGGGCATTCTAAGCATCAGCACTATGAAGGAGGCCTCTGACAAAAATATTGGAGCCACCCTAAACCTGAGAAAGGATATAGGTGACAATAAAATGCTCAAATATTGCAAACTAGGATGAACTACCTAAGCTTTATCTTCACAGGCCAGAGAAGCACACCCCAGGAAAGGAAAGAAGCCATTTTCAGCCTCTCTCCTCCTAAAACTAAAAAACGGCTTAGGGGCTTCCCAAAAACAGCCAGGTTTTCTCACAACTGGATCCCTAAATATGGTCTAACAGCTAGGCCTCGGTATGAAGAACTGAAAGGAAAGGATGAATGCAATTAAAAACCTAAAAGGGCCTTTGAAGAAGTGAAAAAGCAACTGCTCTAGGCCACTTCCCTGGCCCTCTCAGAATTAGCTAAACCCTTTGACCTTTACCCTTATAAGAGAAGGGAACTGCCACTGAAAGACTTGAGCCTACAAACTGGGACACTTTACTCAGGCGGTTGCTTATTTCTCTGAACAATCAGAGCACACCACCAAGGGATGGCCTCCTTGTCTGCTAACAACTGCTACAGCCCTGCTAAAGGAAGCTGAATAGCTCATGTTTGGTTAGCCAATCATACGGACTCCGTACCAGGTTCAGGCTTTCGTAAGTTCTAAGAGAATAGAACAGCTATTCCTGCAATGTCTATTCAAGTTCAGACTCTGCTTGCTAAATCCTGCCACCCTGATATCCAGAGAAGCGAGGCCTCTGGATTATGACTGTACAGAGATCAGTCAGTGATTAGTCAGAAATAGATGAGTGGCTGATCTATTCAGTCACCCAGACCTAGGCAGTGGGCCTCCCCAAATGCCAAAGAAGAATGACTCCCAGACAGGAGAAGTTTTATGAGAGACAGCAAAAACCTGACGAGCTATGCACTCACTTCCCAGACCCAAGTCACAGAGGCACAAGACGCACTGCTACAGACTTCTGACCAAAACGTAGAACTAATAGCTTCTACTGGAACCTACGAGCTTGCAACAGGGAAGATCTTCAGGGTTTCACGGATTCCCAGTAAGTGTCTTCCATCCTCCACACACACAGGGCTATTTGGAAGCAAAGAGGAACATTTACTGCAGAGAACAGTAGGGAGCCTCGGCCCAAGGGCACATTTTATCTATGTGCAAAAGAGCTAGATATCTTCCTTTTAGGAACACTGATGGCCATTGTTCTCTTGCTGACATTTGGGCCGCATATCTTAAATTGGGGGTCAGTTGCTCAGGGCTACATGAGGCCGGATCGAAGAAGACAGAACTGAGGCGGGGGGGAAGTTCTGCTCCTACCCCGTGCTGTCAGGAGGATGGCCACATGCAGCAGGGCGCAGAGACACAAGATGATCCGGGGCCGCTCGGTGCCCCTCGAGCACGAGGAGCAGGACACAAGGCAGAGGAATGTGGCATTCCCTGCTCAGCCCATTAACAAAGCGCAGGAAATACTGAGTCTGAGTAATACAATAAAGTCTAACCTTTTTTCCTTTGAGCTCAGTCCAGTTCCACTTGCTCACAGGGGCTGTGCGCAGAGTCCTCCCCAGGGCTCTTCAGACCAGAGTCCAGGGAGAAGTGGGAGCACGGACACCTCGGCTCTGCCGCCTTGGGCAGTTCCCACGCAGGCACTCAAGATGGCGGGCTGTGTGAAGGGGCACCTCGTGCGGCGCGGAGAGCCCGAGCACGCACCTGTGGCTGTGCCCTGGCTGAGCCGGCCTCGTGAGAACTCCTCCGCACCCCTCCCAACTGCGGAGACCCCCTGAAAGCCAACACGTCCCATCTCTGCGGCCTCAGTTTGAGCTGCTGGAAGCCCAAAGGGGCTTCAGGCAAGAGACTGAGGCTGGTTCTCGGGCAGGAGGGCAACGAGTGCTGGCCCCTGGACCAGCGGTTACGGACAAGGCCCTGGCTCTGCAGGTTTGCCAAAGAGAATTTCCACAGAGACAGAAGGTCGTTAAGTCAGTAGGGCCTATTAGGAGAAAAATAGTGCAGTGCATGTGGATAGATAGACCCAGAGGCGGACCCCTGTGGTCATTTGTATTAGCTTCACAGAAAAATATAAATGTATTAAATATGACATTATTTTAACAAAGAACATTTGTAAAGAAGTGAATAACCCAAAACCATTTTTCTTTAAGAACCAAGGGATACCCCTGGCTCATTCAGGCTCACTACTGAAGTTTTACAGCAATTTTACCTCATTCTCTAATTATGTAAGAGAGCCATATGATAAAACCATACATTTTTATAACATTTATGTTTATTTTTGATGAAGAGAACAGTTCATCTAAACTTCCTAAATTTTTATGTTCATGTATAGATCAGATATACTAATATTATCTTCACATAGTTCAAAATTATGAAAAATTTTTAAGTATGTGCTTCAATTAGTTTGAATCATAATTGTGACAAATGATTTTATAGTAACAATAATTACCTTGCGTGGTATTTCAGATTAAGCACATTTTACATTATCTTTATTTAGCTTTAAGATCTGAGGATAATATATAAACAGAGTGAATTAGCCTTTGTATGTTTGAGTAATTTCTAGGTAAAACAACATGTTAAAAGTTCAGTCAAAAAGGACTGGGTATACGTGTGTTCTGTATTTTCATCTTATCGAGTGTCTAGACCTTAGAGTTATGATAACAATCATGTGAATTATTGCCATTCTAACATAATATAACAATGATGTATGTGACTATAGGGGGTAGTATTAAATAAAGAGCAGATAGATGACAAACCTCAAAATACCATAGAGACATTTATAAGAGAATACAATTGTTCTTCTATGGAGATAATTGACATTTCTCAATTTTTTGCGTCCTAGTTTTCTCAGTTAAAGAGAATTAGTAACTTTGCTTAAACATTTTATTTAGTATATGTTCAAGACTAAGCTAGAAATATGAATAGCAAAGAAATATGATTGTACAAGAACAATCACAGTACTTGCGCTTCAAGTACAGAAGAGTTTTTGCATGTGTGTTGAGTGTTTGGCTTTGCATATTGAAAGAGAAGGCAAAGAAGAACAAAACTTAATGGACATTAAATTTCTAGAAAGTTTGCAGCAAGTGTACTTCATTTTCTTTTTTATATTTTCTGCAAATAATGACCCTCAACATAAACCATAAAATATACTGAAACTTTGAAAAAGTCTGCTCAGCTGGTGGGTGTATTTATATCAAAAGAGATATAATTACTCAACTTTCAAATATCATACGGAGACAAGTTTAGAATTCGTTTTATTCATTGCCCAAATAGCAAGTTTGTCTAGAAGTACCTCAGTCTAGTGTGTTCATGAAAGAGTAGAGGTGTCCCTGGTGTCTCTGTGGTAAAGAATCTGCTTGCCAATGCAGGAGAGATGGGTTCAATCCCTAGGTGGGAAAAATCCTCTGGAGAACAGAATGGTTACCCACTCAAGGATTCTTGCCTAGAGAATTCGATGGGAAGAGGGGCCTGGCTAAGAGCAGCAGAAACACAGCCTCCTGAGTTGGCATTATGCAGAGAACTCTGAGACATTCTTTGTACCAAAAACAAAGCCCAAATCCTCTAGTACTTTCTGTAGACCAGAAACAGCTGAGGTTCCATAGCAGATTAATAACACAAGTGCTAGTGGGACAAGAACATAGAATTAAGTAAGCGATGAAAGAAATCTAATTGTGATTAGGCTGTTTGAAAATTGCAGAAATCATACTTTGTTATATTTTTCTCTGGCACATATAATGAAGGTTTTCAGTGCTGGCTTTTTTTTTTTTTTTTTTTAAATCTATCTCTAACCTTTGACTTAGACTATGGGATTGCAAATGGAAACAAAATATTTCAAAACTCAGCCACAGATAGTTTCACTGAGTCTTTTACATTTTTAACAGCCTCATTGAGACAAATGTCACCAAACAAACTGTACATATTTAAATTATACAACTTGATGAGTTTTATAATTTTTATTGGAGTGTGTTGTTCAGTCACTCAGTCCAACTGTTTGTCACCTCATGGACAGAAGCAGAACAGGCTTCCCTGTCCTTCACTATCACTCAGAATATGCTCAAACTCATGTCCATTGAGTTGGTGATGCCATCCAGATCTCTCATCCTCTGCCTTCCTTGTCTCCCTTTGTCTTCTCTTTTTTCCCCGTGTCACGGTCTCTTCTAATGAGTCAGTTCGTTACATCAGGTGGCCAAAGTATTGGAGATACAGTATCAGTCCTCCCAATGAATATTCAGGGTTGATTTTCTTTAGGATTGATTGGTTAGAGCTCCTTGCTGTCTGAAAGCCTCTTAAGAGGCTTCTCCAGCAGTTTGAAAGCCTCAGTTCTTTGGTGCTCAGCCTTCTTTATGGTCCAACTCTCATTCATACATGACTACTGGAAAAGAAAGGCTTTGACTATATGGACCTAGGTGACTGCAGTCATGAAAGTAAAAGATGCTTGCTCCTTGGAAGAAAAGCTATGGCAAACCTAGACCGCATACTGAGAGCAGAGACATCACATTGGTGACAAAAGTCCATATAGTCAAAGTTATGGTTTTCCCAGTAGTCATGTATGGATGTGAGAGCTGAACCATCAAGAAGGTTGAGCACCAGAGAATCGACGCCCCTTTAAATGCGGTGTTGGAGAAGGTTCTTAAGAGTCACTTGAACTGCAAGGAGATCAAGCCGGTCAATCCTAAAGGAAAACAACCCAGCATCATTGGAAGGAATGATGCTGAAACTCCAATAATTTGGCCACCTGATCTGAACAGATGACTCACTGGAAAAGAGACCGATGTTGGGGAAACTACAAGGCAAAATGAGAAGGGTACTACAGGGGATGCGATGGTTGGAAGACATCACTGAGTCATCTGGACATGACTCAATAGACATGAGTTTGAGCAAGCTCCAGAAGATTGTGAAGGACAGGGAAGCCTGGTGTGCTGCAGTTGATGGAATTGCAAAGACTCAGGCATGACTGAGCAATGGAACTGAACTGAGTTGGCCCTTTGTCTGCAAAAGATGTCTGCTTTTGATAGGCTGCCTAGGTTTGTTGGAGCTTTCTTCCAAGGATCAGGCATTTTCAATGTTGTGGCTACAGTCACTGCAGAGATTTGGGGCCCATGAAAATACAGTCTGTCACTCTTTCCATTTCCCTTATATTTGCTATGAAGTGATGGGATTGGATGCCATGATCTTCCTATTTTGAATGTTCAGTGTTTGTCCGGCTTTTTCACTGCCCTCTTTCACCTTCATCAAGAGGCTCCTTAGTTCCTCTTTGCTTTCTGTCATAAGGGTGGTGTCATCTGCATACCTGAGGTTACTAGTATTTCTCACAGCAATCTCGATTCCAGCTTGAACTTCATCCAGCCTGACATTTTATGTGATGTGATGGACTCTGCATCGAAGTCAAATAAACAGGGTGATCGTATATGGCCTTGATGTACTCCTTGCCCAGTTTGGAACTAGTACATTGTTCCATGTCTGATGCTGACTGATGCTTCTTGCCCTGCATACAGGTTTCTAGGAGTCAAAGTGGTCTGGAATTCCCATGTCTTTAAGAATTTTCCAGTTTGTTTGATCCACATAGTCAGAAGTTTTAGTATAGTCAGTTATTATAGTTGGTATTTAATGGTGTTTTAGTTCCTGCTGTATAGAAAATAGGGTAGCACTATCACAGTAATAGTGAGAGCCTCATTAGGAAATAGTCGGACACGACGGATCGACTGACACCTTCTTTATGTACTTGGATCACTGTCTTCAAACTCCTTGTCCGTCCATAACTCTGATCAAGCTGTAACCAAACGCCAGTCTAGTACTCCTAAAAGTATGGCCCACAGGCCACTTGAGGTCAAAGAACGCACAGAACTTGTTCAACTGCAGTTTCCCAATCCTCACCACAGACATATGGAAACAGGGAATGGGGACCAGGAAGTTCAATGTTTTAACAGGTTTCCCAAGTGATTTTCATTCATATTAAAGCCTGAAGATCATTGATCTAGTCCTACAGTTTTCAAACTACGATTTCCAAGCACTGGTCCCTGAGATTCCTTCAGGGGCCCATGAGGCCACAACTATTTTCATAATAATGTGTAGACATTATTTGCAGAATTCACTGTATTGACATTTACACATGGTTTAAAAGCAACGATGGGGAAGAGACGACTGGCACCATAACACCAACTAAGACAGAAGCAGCTAGCCCTATCAAATACTATACATCCCTGCATTTTCAGTAAAAAGAAAAGCCAGTTTCTTTTAGGACTCTCTTATGTAGCAGTGAGATTAATTTTGTTAAATCTCTACACACTTCTTTTTCTTCCTGTTCCTTGTAGTTCCAATGGGAAGTAGCTGCTAAGCACTCATAAGACTGAGTTGTGAGCTGACCAAACTCTTTTCTCCAAACCACTCCTTTTAACTTGAACTACTGCCAAACAATGGTTATTCAGCCCAGGATATTTGGAAAACTTTTTCTCAAAATGAACTAAGTGAATCTGTCCTTTCAAAGAAAACAATGACAGCATTTGCTGCTCATGGTAAGAGTTGACGTGTTCAATGAAGAGTTAGGATTTGGGAAAGCTTTTACCTACCCCATGAGCTTGATCATTTCTAAAACGTATACTTACCCAATGAGACCTGTGCTGATATGAACAACCATGATTTTTGAAATTGTATGATCTTGAAATGAGTCACCATTTTAAAGTCTACATAATTTTGTGAGCCAGTACTCTCCGATGGCCAATGAATGCCATACATAGATAAAGGATCCACTCAATGGATTTTCCTTTAGCCAAGTACAAAGAATTGATTGATAGGGCTTCAAATTCTACCTTTGTGCCTAATATTTCAGAAAATGCCACTTATTGAGTTTTGTTGTAACATAAAAGAATAAGTACAATGATTTCAAAAGGCTGTGAAACCACTCCTCAATCTTCTAATTACATATTTGAGTGGGCACAGTTTTAAATTCATATATTTCTTTTTCTTTTTTTAATTTCTTGAAAAAATGTATTTATTTGGTTGCACTGGTTCCTAGTTACAGTATGTGGGATCTAGTTCCCCGACCAGGGATTAAACCTAGGTCCCCAGAATTGAGAGCACATGGTTTTAGCCACTGGACCACCAGGGAAGTCCTAAATTCATATATTTCAACCAGAGAAACAGATCACACATCTAATACAGAAACACATATGAAGATCCAACTGTCTTCTCTCAAGTCTGACATTAAAGAGGTGTGTACAAATGACAGTGCTACTCTTATGACATTTTTGGGAAAAATGGTTCTCTTTAATAAAAATGTTAATTACATCATCTATATGTGTATGGCTGTTATTTTATAGAGAAAAGAAATATATATTTGTAAAATTCCTGTTAATTTCTAATATGGTTAATATGAATAGAAATAATCTATATAAAGAAAAGTTCTTTGGAGTCCTCAATAACTTTAAAGAGTACAAATGGTGCTAAATCCAGAAACTTAGAGAAATGCTGTTCTAGCCTTTGGGTTCTTAACAATGTGCTAAGCATTACCACTTGTGGAAATCAGAATAGACATGGCAGAACTAGGTATTTTTTTGTTAATTTTTTTTTTTTTGGCCACTTCTATTGGTCTTTCATTTATTTCCATCTTTGTTCTTTGGCCTTTGTGGGCCTCCCATTGCAGTGGCCTCTTTTCATTGCAGAGCACTGGCTCTGGGCACATGCGCTCCAGAGCACTGGCTAGGTAGTTGGACACATTGGTCCAGCCACCCGTGGCACGTGGGATCTTCCCAGGCCAGGATCGAACCAGCGTCCCTTGCACTGCAAGGCGGTGTCTTTATCTATTGGATCACCATGGAAGGCCAGGACTAAATTTTTTTTAATTCTAAAATGGTTTACCCATGAATATGGCATGTCATCAACAGATTGTGCATCTATAACCTTTTAAATAGTATTGTTTCTAAGTTTCTAGTGTCTTTAATGTGCTGTTTCCTGAAGGTTCCAACTGCCTGAAGTTTTTTGGTGCCATATCAAATGTGTCACCTATTCCCTAAAGCAGTATTACCTTCAAAACCTTCCAGCAGGGGCTTCCCTGGTGATCCAGTGGGTGAAGAGTCCACCTTGCAGTGCAAGAAGTACCAGTTCAATCCCTGGCCTGGGAAGATCCCATGTGCCATGGAGCAGCTAGACTGGTGTATCTAATTAAAGCCAGCGCTTTATGTGGCATGTGCCCAGAGCCAGCACTCTGCAGGAGAAAGGACGCTGCCTGGAGGCCCACACAGGCCAAAGAATAAAGAGGGATGAAAATCAATAATATAAAAAAAACAAACAAAAGAAAAAAACACCAAAAAAGGCCAAAATTTAGCAAAAATGTTTTTTTAAAAAAGAGTTAATGAAGAGAGAGGTGTTATGATTTTTGGAAAAACAGTGAAATTAGTAGCTGGTTTGAAAATTCCATAAGGATAGCAGGGGAAATGTAGTCATGTTCCTTTGCCAGAATTGATTTTAGAAGCTTGTTACAGCCCTGTCTCCTTCAAGCAAAAGCTGCACCCTCGCGGTGTGATTCCCACTTCAAAGTGATTTTGCCACATAATACTTCTTCTCTCCTCAACTCTAGTCCATTTCTGGCTACCAATTTTTTAAATAAAGAGTACTATGAAACTCAGAAATGGCAAAACAGATACAGTTTATAATATTACAAACTATTGGACATTGAAAGCAAACAAATGGTCTTTTCTCTATAGGAAGCTATTCTACTAACTCAGTATCAGTTCAGAATGCAATTTGGAAATTATTGTTTTCTACTACTGGCCATGGAAATGGATATGTGCGATTCATTTCTCAGGCTTAGTTCATATTCCTTGTGGTGAAAGGCTAATATGCAGGAGACACACTTGCCTAGAGGGCAAGGACTAAATGTTATTCCTTTCTGTAGCCCCATGCCTAGCACAGTGTCTATCGTGTGTGTAGGTACTCACAAAAGACTTAACGAGTTCAGAGGCAGCATCTTCTGTATAATTGATCCACAAGAATATTAATTGAACAATAGCCTTGATCTCATTAGCACTGTGTGTTAATCAGCTGAGCTATGCAGCCCATATTTGGCTTCCTAAGTCTCGTGCTTTCCAAAGAAGATAGTTGCTTTTTTGGTTTTTCCCCATAACATCGCAATAATGATGCTGTGCTGTGTAGGGGCAACAACCTTGAAACTGAACAGACAATTGGGACGAAAATATGCAATCAAAGTAATATTCACTTCCAAGGAAAAGAAGATAGCTGTAGAAATGTGTAGTTAAGCATGATCTGCAATGAATTAGATATTAAATGTTAAAAGTAAGAGGGTCATTTCAGGGATGAAATAATGGAATGATGTTTTAGATCTTAAGCATGGAATAAGGCAGTAGTGCATTCCTACTCTTGATCATTTGTTTTAGAATTGAATGTACAAATGAAAATTTGGTGCTCTAGAAGATTTTAGGGAATACTTGTCAAAAATGATTTCATTTCTCTGATTATGAATGTAATATGAATTCATTATTGAAGCCATATTTTTATTACAAAAGGCAAGGTCAGGTGCTAAAAACTCTTGAACTTTATATGTGAAAGTATGTCGTATTCAAAGTACAAGACCCAAGTAGAACAAAATGCTGATGACCAAATCTAGACGTACTGGTGTTCTTTCAGGTTTGTTGCATGTTTGCACATTTTCAGAATAAAGTGTTTGGATGGGGTTAAAGACCCTTGACCGTGTTCAAGTATTTCTGTTGAATGGATGGTTTCCTGGAACTGAAATTGCTGGGTTTAAGAGTATTTGAATTTTCCATGGGTATTGACAAAGCAGCTTCTGAAATTGTGGTACTGCTTTACATTTCCATCTCACTGTATAGTAGAGAGCCCATTTCCCATTTTGTACTATTATTTTTAATTATATCTTTCTACTTGAATGTATAGCATTTCCTTGCTACTGGGTATTAAGATTTACCTGCTGTACATTGCAAATTCTTTTCTCCCACTCTGTCCGTATTCTCTTAAATTTGTGGTGTGATTGTGTACTTTCAAAAGTATTAGGTATACTGTATAGACAGTAAAATAGAAAAATCTTAAAAGTGCATCTGTGTATATTTATCTCTGTAACCACCCACCCAGACCAAGAAATAGATCATTTCAGGAATCCCAGAAGTCTTCCTCTCCTGGTTCAGTACCCTGTTCCAGAGGTAAACACGAGTGCTTCAGAGACTGCTTTTAAAATGGAAGTTAGGAGAATTCCCTGAGCTGGAGACTCTGCTTTCACTGCTTGGGTTGTGGGTTGGATCCCTGGTTGCGGGAACTAAGATCCTGAAACCAGAGGGCCTTGGTGACAAATGAAATGTAAGTTAGACTGTACTATTCTCTTGCCTAAACCCCTAGGCCTAAGCTTAGATGTAAATCTAGACTTCCTACTGGGGTCCATGTGGCCCTAAGGCAAACTCTATGAAGAGAGAGTAAATCTTTTGTCTTTCTGAGACCTAAGGTTTCTGCTGCAGCTATTCAATGTCAAGTAGCCACAGAAAATACGGAAATGGATGGGTTATTTAATGATCAAAACCTGGGAGCAGGCTGTATTTATCCTGAGTATCAGTTATTTCATCACCACAATAGAATTGATAGCACTCTGAAATTATTTTGTTGTCTTTCTCCTCCCTCAAGTTTATAAGCTCCTCCAGGGCAAGCATTTTTTTCTTTTTCTGCTGTGGACTATGTCTTCTATACCCAGAAAAATGTCTGGCACATAATAGGCAGCTGATAAGAGTTTCTTGAATAACGGAATGGATGAAATAAAGTATGTTCATAGATTTGCTGAAGTGGAACCACTAGTTTCTACTTGGTCCCGCTTGTTATTTTATCTGTATATGCAAGTGAATTTAATCCATAAGCTTTGTTATTTTTAGGAGAGTACTATTTCAGTCCAATGTTGACACCAGATCAATTACTATTAGTCTAGTAGAATGAGTTAGGAAACTTACCTGTTTTTCTGTACTTAGAGAAATCATGTGTTCATTGAAGGTTTGATAGAATTTACCCCTAAAACTACTAGAACCAGGAACCTTGGCTGAGGATTGCGAGTTGGAAGAATGATTCCTTTTCAAAGTTTTGAAACGGTAGTGAAACCAGTAATGCTTCTTTTGAGTGCTTCTTTTTTAAATGTTTCATCTTACATTTCTTTTTGCCTCTAAGTCATCATTTATTTTTCATCCACGTTTATTCTTGTGTGGGCCTTCCATTGCAGTGGCCTCTCTCATTGCAGAGCACTGGCTCTGGATGCGTGCATGTCCAGGCTCTTCATTGGACATACCGGCCCTTGTGGGATCTTCCCGGGCCAGGGATCACATCGGTGTCCCTTGTACTGCAAGGTGAACTCTTTACCCATTGGACCACCAGGAAGCCCTTCAGGGCATTTCTGAGAGCTGATATTTCACTTCCTAATTTCACCTAGATCTCAGAGTTGTACCTAATCTACATTTAAACCTCTGTCTTGTCAGTTACATCCTCAGTACCTTCCTCATGCCAGAGTCTTCACCCTGTTTAATGCTAGCCTTGTCAGAGGATTGTTTACTTCCTGATATTCAGAAGTAAGACTTTTAGCTTTACTAATAAGAAGTCTGTATCAGGAGATGGTTCTACTTTATTTCTACTTTCCTCTTTAAATGATTTTGCATCTTTTGTGCTGTTTTTTTTTTCTTTTGGTACTGTCTCCTAGAGTTGAACACTTGGTTCATTTACTCCTATTTATTCCAAAAGCTTTAACAGTTCTGAAATTTCACAGTTCCAGTTTTGGCTGTATACCCCAGGTTGTGAAGTAGTGATTTTATTATTACTCATTACTTATGTGTTCGGGTGTAGACTTGAGTTTCTGTTTACCCAAAAGAGAAAAACTTTTCTTATTAGGCAGTTCCTTATTAGACCAGGTTCTAAAATTCAAGTTAAAATAGTTCATCTCCTGATTTTAAAATGATTTTCTTTGCCCATTTCTTTGAGAAGAATATTGGCATTTATGATGGTGGTTTTGTTCATTTCATATACATCAGTTTACCAGGTTTTCTTTAGGGGTAAATGCATATTTTGATTTCTAAAAATCTTGAGGATGTTTCACTAGAATTAATCTTAGTCCTTTTCTTGTCTCGCATTACATTTTGTCTGATGGGACTGTTTACCACTTCATGGCCTTTTAGTTAGCATGCAGGGCCATGATGATGTTGAAAATGTATGTTCTTGATAATTACGCACTGCCTGCCTTGACTCCTGAAATTCTTCATTTTAAAGTTTATTTTGTCGGATATGAGGGCTCCTGCTCCAGCTTTCTTTTGATGTCTATTTACATGGAATATCTTTTCCCTCCTCTCACTTTCCATCTATGAGTGTCTGGAAGAAACACTTCATCCGTAATCAGTTCTTTATGCACCTCTGGATTCCAAACTCATGCTCGTTAGCACGGTCAGTCATGCACTGACACCCCATATATGTGTATGCTTGTGATCACCTCTGGCTTCCCTGGCTGCACAGGCAGTGCACCTCTGGCACCCTAGCGAAGAAAAAGTAAAACGTTCCCTAGGCTGGGCCCCATGGTGCACAGGAGGCACAAGGCATTGAGGGCATAAATGAGGTCCTGGTCATGTGACCTCCCTCCCACACAGTTGCCCATTCATGCACAGTAGTAACAGATGAGGGAGGATGTTGCCTTTACTAGGCTTATAAAATTCCTCCAGTATCTTTGGTATTTTCTCCCCACGTACCTGCCATGCATCTGCCCTCCACATGGGCATCTGCATGTGTATCCTGCATGTGGACGGACAGCCTTTATACTTCTTTGCTTTATCTCTCATCAATTCTCTGTGCCCAAGTCTTCCAGTTTCACACAAGGCACATTCCTCCTGCCCACCACCTCTGACCCCTAGCCCCTACTGCCCCATCCTGACACTTTTCTTCTTTACATATCTCAGGATTCTCCATTATAGGCTTTTGAAATCATGACCCCCAGCATCTAGCGAAGATTCTGGCAGAAAAGGACATGTTTAACAAGCGTTAAATGCTGTGTCATCCTAGGAAAAGCGTGTGAAAGCACACCATTTATGGAAGACAGCCAGTCCTCTCAGTCTCCACTAACTAATCCTTGGCACCCAAGTTGACTCATGATGGGACCCGAGTACGTGCTATGCATTTGGAAAGACTGCTTTTGGCCCGCCAAGGACTTGTCTAGATCCAGGGCCTCACCACAAGAGACGAGGAAAAGGGCTTTTTTTGTGGAAGTTCAAATACTCACAGTAGATGAAACAATCCAAGTGAAAAGCACAGACGTAAAGACCCTAAATGAGTCCATGATCGAGTCTATTGCCTCCTCGCTAATTGCCTGGCCAAAGGCCAGTGCCCCAGCAGGAGAGGAAGTGGCTTACAGAAGCGCTCTTACAGCAGCCTGGAAGCTCCTGAAAGAGAGGGCACATTTGGGTCTGGCAAGAGCAGCAGGTGAGCCCGAGTCCACGACGTGGTCTCCGAGGGGCCAAAGAAGCGACGTTTTAAAAGGAAACACAAGCCCAAATGGGCTGTCCCAAGGAGTCTGAGGAAAAAGGGAAAAGGGTTCACTTCACCCTGGTACCTTCAGCAAGGGAGGCCTTCCATATGATGATAAACCCCAGGTGCACACACCCGTTACCCCTCTTCCAAGGGAAATGCAAATGCAGACTTCTCAATGCCCCAGGGTGCAGCCAAACTGCCCGTCAGTCCCTGAGCTGACCATGAGAAAGAGGGCGAAGGAAGGGGAAACCCTCAGGAGTAATGTTCTTGCCCTGTCCAGTCAAGGAGTGAGTCTAGGGATAGAGCTGGTGTGTGCTTCCATCTCTGCCAGCAGATTGTAGCCTCACTGTGCCCAAGACTCTGAAAGAGGGAGCACACGTTGCCTGCCCAAAGGCCCTGGCCTGCATGTGGACGGACAGCCTGTACACTTCTTTGCTTTATCTCTCATCAATTTTCTGTGACCAAGTCTTCCAGTTCCACAAAAGGCACATTCCCTCCCTGCCCACCACCTCTGCCCCCAGCCCCTACTGCCCCATCCTGACACTTTATTTCTTTTCCATATCCCAGGATTCTCCATTATAGGCTTTTGAAATCATGACCCCCAGCATCTAGCGAAGATTCTGGCAGAAAAGGACATGTTTAACAAGCGTTAAATGCTGTGTCATCCTAGGAAAAGCGTGTGAAAGCACACCATTTATGGAAGACAGCCAGTCCTCTCAGACTCCACTAACTAATTCTTGATGCCCAAGTTGACTCATGATGGATCCCGAGTACGTGCTATGCATTTGGAAAGGCTGCTTTTAGCCAGCCAAGGTCTTGTCTAGATCCAGGGCCTCACCAAAAGGGACGAGGAAAAGGGCTTTTTCTGTGGAAGTTCAAATACTCACAGTAGATGAAACAATCCAAGTGAAAAGCACAGACATAAAGACCCTAAATGAGTCCATGATCGAGTCTATCGCCTCCTCTCTAACTGCCCGGCCAAAGGCCAGTGCCCCAGCAGGAGAGGAAGCGGCTTACAGAAGCACTCTTACAGTGGCCTGGAAGCTCCTGAAAGAGAGGGCACATTTGGGTCTGGCAAGAGCAGCAGGTGAGCCCGAATCCACGACGTGGTCTCCGAGGGGGCCAAAGAAGTGAGGTGGTCTCTGAGTGGGCCAAATGTCTTGTGTTTTAAAAGGAAGCACAAGCCCAAATGGGCTGTCCTAAGGAGTCTGAGGAAAAGGAAAGGCTTCAATTCCCCCCTGGTACCTTCAGCGAGGGAGGCCGTTCTGTATGGTGATAAGCCCCAGGTGCACACACCCATTACCCCTATTCCAAGGGAAATGCAAATGGAGTCTTCTCAAAGCTCCAGACTGCACCCAAACTTCCCATCAGTCCCTGATGCTGACCATGAAAAGAGGGCGAGGGAAGGGGGAAACCCTCGGGAGTAATGTTCTTGCCCTGTCCAGTCAAGGAGCTGAGTCTAGGGGCTAGAGCTGGGTATGTGCTTGCATCGCTGCCAGCAGATTGTAGCCTCACTGTGCCCAAGGTTCTGAAAGAGGGAGCACACGTTGCCTGCCCAAAGGCCCTGGCCGTGTTCCTTGAGCCTGCTACCTCCTCCAGCAAGGTTGACCCTGGAGAGGGCAGCTGTAACCCCGACTCGGAAGGCACAGTGGCATCCTCCAGTGCCCTGAGCCCGAGGCTGAATGGTTCACTCCGTCTAGCAAACAGAAAAAGGAAGCTGCAGGCCCCAGCGTGTGAGCAAGGGCGCAAGAGCCTCAACCCTCAGCTGGCTCAAGGGCTCTTAATCCCAGCAACGCCACAAAAAGCGCGAGGGCAAGCAAGGGAGACAGCCGACGAGCGTGACGTTCCCACAGGAGCCGTGTCCCATTGAGAGAGGCACGATGGTCTGGTTTAAATTTCAAGATCACCCATTTTGGCTGGCCATGGTCAAGAGCGTCAGCCCGACGGAGAAGACTGCGAGGGTGCTTTTGATTGAGGCCAACATACCCAGTGAGAGGCGTGGCATTCAAGTTCCACTTCGAAGGCTGAAGCAGCTGGATGATAAAGGGAAAGAAAAGCTCGTGAACAGAGGCAGGAAAGCATATGGGCAAAGTGTGATCTGCTGTTTGTCACTGATATCCCACTACAGAGAAAGGGTCGTTTGTGGGTCTTTTGGGGCTCTTTCCTGGACTATTGTGCTGCTGACATCAGTTACCCCGTGAGGAAAGCCATTTAAGAGGGGGATCTGCAGATGCGTTTCCCAAAGGTGGATTATGCCGACCTGGACGATTCTGAGGAGGAGACCTCCGTGGCTGGGAAGACGCCCTGCAAGAAAATCCTCCCTGACCGGATGAGGGCCGCTTGGGACCGAGCCAACCAGAAGCTGGTGGACCTTATCGTGAAAAGAAAGGGGGCAGACCCACATCTTCTGGACATTGTCAAAGGCAAGAAAGATCCAGGTGGCTGGCGTCCTTCAGGAAGTCATACAGGTACGTGATCTGCGTGGAAACATACCTGGAGGACGACGATCAGCTCGACGAGTGACGCCATTTACAAGAAATCGTGGACAAGAGAGCTTCTGGTGTGTGCTTCCATCTCTGCCAGCAGATTGTAGCCTCACTGTGCCCAAGGTTCTGAAAGAGGGAGCACACGTCGCCTGGCCAAAGGCCCTGGCCGTGTTCCTTGAGCCTGCTACCTCCTCCAGCAAGGTTGACCCTGGAGAGGCAGCTGTAACCCCGACTCGGAAGGCACAGTGGCATCCTCCAGTGCCCTGAGCCTGAGGCTGAATGGTTCACTCCGTCTAGCAAATAGAAAAAGGAAGCTGCAGGCCCCAGCGTGTGAGCAAGGGCAGCAAGAGCCTCAACCCTCAGCTGGCTCAAGGGCTCTTAATCCCAGCAACGCCCACAAAAGCGCGAGGGCAAGCAAGGGAGACAGCCGACAGCGTGACGTTCCCACAGGAGCCGTGTCCCATTGAGAGAGGCACGATGGTCTGGTTTAAATTTCAAGATCACCCATTTTGGCTGGCCATGGTCAAGAGCGTCAGCCCGACGGAGAAGACTGCGAGGGTGCTTTTGATTGAGGCCAACATACCCAGTGAGAGGCGTGGCATTCAAGTTCCACTTCGAAGGCTGAAGCAGCTGGATGATAAAGGGAAAGAAAAGCTCGTGAACAGAGCCAGGAAAGCATACGGGCAAAGCGTGATCTGGTGTTTGTCACTGATATCCCACTACAGAGAAAGGGTCGTTTGTGGGTCTTTTGGGGCTCTTTCCTGGACTATTGTGCTGCTGACATCAGTTACCCCGTGAGGAAAGCCGTGCAAGAGGGGATCTGCAGATGCGTTTCCCAAAGGTGGATTATGCCGACCTGGACGATTCTGAGGAGGAGACCTGCGTGGCTGGGAAGACGCCCTGCAAGAGAATCCTCCTGACCGGACGAGGGCTGCTTGGGACCGAGCCAACCGGAAGCTGGTGGACTTTATCGTGAAAAGAAAGGGGCCGACCCACATCTTCTGGACATTGTCAAGGGCAAGAAAGAGTCCAGGTGGCTGGCGTCCTTCAGGAAGTCATACAGGTACGTGATCTGCGTGGAAACATACCTGGAGGACGACGATCAGCTCGACGGAGTGACCAGCCATTTACAAGAAATCTACAGGCACGTGGACAAGAGAGCGCTGGCTCTGAGGAGAGATGACCCAGTTAGCTTCGTTCTAGAAGTCCTCTTGCCAGAGGCAATCATTTACTCAATTGCTGCACTGGATGAACTAGACTACAAGGAGGCAGAAGCCAAATACCGGCAAGGGCCATCTCTGCGTTCCCAGGAAAAGAACTCTTTGATAAGAGTATCCTGAAGGAAATCGAAAGAGATCGGCAAGGAGGGCGTGGAGACATAACTCTGTCCCTGCAGCCATCCCTCCTCAGGGAGATGCCTCAGCCCTACCATTAGCAAGAAATCCCCATCTGTATGTGTGGCATGATCCTTCCACTCCCTATGATAGGTAAACACCTTCTGGAAACCTGAGGTCTTGGAAGTGCCTTGAATGCACTCTGCAAGTGGCACGGTCATCGTCAGTTTCTTGTTCCCAAACCCCTTGCACCACTAACTGGTTAAAATATCATAACTAGATAAAGTTCCCTCTATTTGCCCAAATGTGTAATCTTCCAGATATTTTCATGACTTCATGGCTTTCGGCTATACTTTATATTTGAAAGGAGCAGACGCATTCTTTTATTACGTGGACTAAAAAGCTGAAAGAACCAACACCAACAGTATCTGATATGAAACACCAAGCCTTTTTAAGATCTGAGGCGTGTCTTACAGAACAACCGTAAGGGCTTCTCCTTCCTACTGTGACACATACAAACATGACTGGTTGGATTCCTTCTTATGACACATCCTGACTTTTCCCTATCCTGCATGTTCATTTGGAAAAGCAGCCCTGTGAGATAGAGCCAGTGACACAGATGGCTGCTATGCACCACCACTACCTTCCAATGGTTCTTGGAAAAGCAGTCGGAAATGCAAGCAAAGTTAATGGATCGTCTGCATGTAGTCCATGGGAAGCTGAACGAAATCTCAGCATGCAGTCAGTATTTGGTCAGTCTGTGCAGGACTGCTACTCCTTGGCTTCCTGAGTTACTTATGAATGTTCAGTTGTAGACTTGAGTTTCTGTTTACCCAAAAGTTGAGAAAACTTTGCTTATTAGATGCAGTTCCTTATTAGACCAGGTTCTAAAATTCAAGTTAAAATAGTTCATCTCCTGATTTTAAAATGATTTTCTTTGCCCATTTCTTTGAGAAGAATATTGGCATCTATTTATGATGGTGGTTTTGTTCATTTCATATATTTCTATCAGCTTTACCTTTAGGTGTTTCTTTAGGGTGTAAAGTTGCATAGCTTGTTTCTATCTTGAGGATTTCACTCCTAGCAACATAGAATTAATCTTAGTCCTTTTCTTGTCTCGCATTACATTTTGTCTGATGGGACTGTTTACCACTTCATGGCCTTTTAGTTAGCATGCAGGGCCATGATGATGTATGAAAATGTATGTTCTTGATAATTACGCACTGCCCTGCCTTGACTCCTGAAATTCTTCATTTTAAAGTTTATTTTGTCGGATATGAGGGCTCCTGCTCCAGCTTTCTTTTGATGTCTATTTACATGGAATATCTTTTCCCTCCTCTCACTTTCCATCTATGAGTGTCTGGAAGAAACACTTCATCCGTAATCAGTTCTTTATGCACCTCTGGATTCCAAACTCATGCTCGTTAGCACGGTCAGTCATGCACTGACACCCCGTATATGTGTTTGCTCATGATCACCTCTGGCTCCCCTGGCTGCACAGGCAGTGCACCTCTGGCACCCTAGCGAAGAAAAAGTAAAACGTTCCCTAGGCTGGGCCCCATGGTGCACAGGAGGCACAAGGCATTGAGGGGCATAAATGAGGTCCTGGTCATGTGACCTCCTCCCACACAGTTGCCCATTCATGCACAGTAGTAACAGATGAGGGAGGGTGTTGCCTTTACTAGGCTTATAAAATTCCTCCAGTATCTTTGGTATTTTCTCCCCACGTACCTGCCATGCATCTGCCCTCCACATGGGCATCTGCATGTGTATCCTGTGTGTGAATGGACAGTCTTTATACTTCTTTGCTTTATCTCTCATCAATTTTCTGTGACCAAGTCTTCCAGTTCCACAAAAGGCACATTCCTCCTGCCCACCACCTCTGACCCCTAGCCCCTACTGCCCCATCCTGACACTTTTCTTCTTTACATATCTCAGGATTCTCCATTATAGGCTTTTGAAATCATGACCCCCAGCATCTAGCGAAGATTCTGGCAGAAAAGGACATGTTTAACAAGCTTTAAATGCTGTGTCATCCTAGGAAAAGCGTGTGAAAGCACACCATTTAGGGAAGACAGCCAGTCCTCTCAGACTCCACTAACTAATTCTTGATGCCCAAGTTGACTCATGATGGATCCCGAGTACGTGCTATGCATTTGGAAAGGCCGCTTTTGGCCAGCCAAGGACTTGTCTAGATCCAGGGCCTCACCAAAAGAGACGAGGAAAAGGGCTTTTTCTGTGGAAGTTCAAATGCTCACAGTAGATGAAACAATCCAAGTGAAAAGCACAGATGTAAAGACCCTAAATGAGTCCATGATCGAGTCTATCGCCTCCTCGCTAACTGCCCGGCCAAAGGCCAGTGCCCCAGCAGGAGAGGAAGTGGCTTACAGAAGCGCTTTTACAGTGGCCTGGAAGCTCCTGAAAGAGAGGGCACATTTGGGTCTGGCAAGAGCGGCAGGTGAGCCGGAGTCCACGACGTGGTCTCCGAGGATGCCAAAGAAACGACGTTTTAAAAGGAAGCACAAGCCCAAATGGGCTGTCCGAAGGAGTCTGAGGAAAAGGAAAGGCTTCAATTCCCCCCTGGTACCTTCAGTGAGGGAGGCCGTTCCATATGGTGATAAGCCCCAGGTGCACACACCCGTTACCCCTATTCCCAGGGAAATGCAAATGGAATCTTCTCAAAGCTCCAGGCTGCACCCAAACTTCCCGTCAGTCCCTGACACTGACCATGAGAAAGAGGGTGAGGGAAGGGGGAAACCCTCAGGAGTAATGTTCTTGCCCTGTCCAGTCAAGGAGCTGAGTCTAGGGGCTAGAGCTGGGTATGTACTTGCATCGCTGCCAGCAGATTGCAACCTCACTGTGCCCAAGGCTCTGAAAGAGGGAGCACACATCACCTGCCCAAACGCCCTGGCCATGTCCCTTGAGCCTGCTACCTCCTCCAGCAAGGTTGACCCTGTAGAGGGCACCTGCAACCCCGACTCGGAAGGCACAGTGGCATCCTCCAGTGCCCCTCAGCTGAGGCTGTGTTATTCCCTCTGTCTAGCAAACAGAAAAAGGAAGCTGCAGGCCCCAGCATGTGAGCAAGGGTGGCAAGAGCCACAATCCTCAGCTGGCTCAAGGACTCTTAATCCCAGCAACGCCAACATGAATCGTGTGGGCAAGCAAGGAAGACAGCCAACAAGCATGACATTCCCACAGGAGTCGTGTCCCATTGAGAGCGCCACAACGGTCTGCTTTAAATTTCAAGATCACCCATTTTGGCTGGCCATGGTCAAGAGTGTCAGCCCGATGGAGAAGACCGCGAGGGTGCTTTTGATTGAGGCCAACATGCCCCGTGAGAGGCGTGGCCTTCAAGTTCCTCTTCGAAGGCTGAAGCATCTGGATGATAAAGGGAAAGAAAAGCTAGTGAACACAGCCAGGAAAGCATATGGGCAAAGTGTGATCTGCTGTTTGTCACTGATATCCCACTACAGAGAAAGGGTCGTTTGTGGGTCTTTTGGGGGCTCTTTCCTGGACTATTGTGCTACTGACATCAGTTACCCTTTGAGGAAAGTCATGCAAGAGGGGGATCTGCAGATGCGTTTCCCAAAGGTGGATTATGCCGACCTGGACGATTCTGAGGAGGAGACCTCCGTGGCTGGGAAGACGCCCTGCAAGAAAATCCTCCCTGACCGGATGAGGGCCGCTTGGGACCGAGCCAACCAGAAGCTGGTGGACCTTTTCGTGAAAAGAAAGGGGGCCAACCCACATCTTCTGGACATTGTCAAAGGCAAGAAAGAGTCCAGGTGGCTGGCGTCCTTCAGGAAGTCATACAGGTACGTGATCTGCATTGAAACACACCTGGAGGACGAAGATCAGCTCGATGTAGTGACCAGCCATTTATAAGATATCTACAGGCACGTGGACAAGAGAGCGCTGGCTCTGAGGAGAGATGACCCAGTTAGCTTCGTTCTAGAAGTCCTCTTGCCAGAGGCAATCATTTACTCAATTGCTGCACTGGATGAACTAGACTACAAGGAGGCAGAAGCCAAGTACCTGCAAGGACCACCTCTGCGTTCCAGGGAAAAAGAACTCTTTGATAAGAATATCCTGAAGGAAATAAGAAAGAGATCGGCAAGGAGGGCATGGAGACATAACTCTCTCCCTGCACCCATCCCCTCCTCAGGGGAGACGCCTCAGCCCTACCATTAGCAAGAAATCCCCATCTGTATATGTGGTATGATCCTTCCACTCCCTATGGTAGGTAAACACCTTCTGGAAACCTGAGGTCTTTGGAGTGCCTTAAATGCACTCTGCAAGTGGCACAGTCATTGTCAGTTTCTTGTTCCCAACCCCCTCACACCACTAACTGGTTAAAATATCGTAAACAGAGAACGTTTCCTCTACTTGCCCGGAAGTGTAATCTTCCAGATACTTTCACCCCTTCACGGCTTTTGGCTATACTTTCTATTTGAAAGGAGCACACGCATTCTTTTATTACGTGGACTGAAAAGCTAAAAGAACCAACACCAACAGTATCTGATATGAAACACCAAGCCTTTTTAAGATCTGAGGCGTGTCTTACAGAACAACCGTAAGGGCTTCTCCTTCCTACTGTGACACATACAAACATGACTGGTTGGATTCCTTCTTATGATACGCCCTGACTATTCTCTGTCCTACATGTTCATTTGCAAAAGCAGCCCTGTGAGATAGAGCCAGTGACACAGATGGCTGCTATGCACCACCACTACCTTCCAATGGTTCTTGGAAAAGCAGTCGGAAATGCAAGCAAAGTTAATGGATCGTCTGCATGTAGTCCATGGGAAGCTGAACGAAATCTCAGCATGCAGTCAGTATTTGGTCAGTCTGTGCAGGACTGCTACTCCTTGGCTTCCTGAGATTCCGTCTGTGGGAATAGATCTTCTCAATGGCGGAATAGATTCCCCAAACAGACAGGCTCCTGGCTGTCTTCCTAACGGCAGTGACGGGATCTCCCTACATGTCGTCATCTGTGCCTTTGTGGAAAATGACTGGAGCCATCATAGACTCATGCTAACTGCACTACACCTGGGAGTCCAGGCTGTCTCCCAGGAGCCATCCAGCCAGCATAGACTGTAGGAAAGAGGCACTTTGCCCTGGGCCCATGTTCCTTAAGAAAATGAGAAAAATAAGTAATTAAAGTGGTCCTTTGTCTCAAACCAAGCAAGCTTGACCCTTTGACTTGCACATAGAGTGGCTCTGACAGGATGCAGCATGTAAGAGCCGAGAGAAGGTCATGGCCGACTGCCTGAGCAGTAAATAGACCAGGAGGATCTGGGACCTGGGACGTGGGTTATGGAAAAGTCCCCATTCAGCTAAACATGGCTGCTGTCAGAGTACAGTGAATCAGCAGGGTAGCAGCGAGGTAACTTCCGAAGTCCACGCACTGTTATCCCCTCCTAACTGGAAATGAGATTTTTGTTCTTTCTTTTGGAGAGGAAGAAGAGTGAAAGAAAAGTCAGTCTTCTTTACAAAACTCAATGTAAAAATAAACATTAAATATTTAACATGAACCTGAGTGTGTTTCTGTTCTTAGAAAGCCTCAATTGTCATTCGTAGCCCTAGGGTATCAGGCTAAAACCACATGGCCTCGTGATCTCTTTTCTGTTTTTAAAGATTAGCTGTTATGATTCACGATAAAACCATTGTGTCTTTCACCTCAGACTTCTGCTTCAGCACACTTCAGACTGCACAGCGACCTAGTGAGAATGTCTAAGAACTAATACATAGACACACATACTCATGTATATGCATATGTGTACATTTAAGTATCATTTTAGGATCTCGATGGATCCATTGCCATCTTTTAAAGTTCACCATGAATTTTCTCCTCATTCCAAAGAAATATTCTCTGTCACGTTGGTTTCTTAACTTTAGAAGAGGACCTTCCTAATTGTTTCTACTTCGGGTCAAGCAGAACCCTTTGGATTCATCCTGAGAGACACCAACACTCCTGGGCACATGTTTGCGTCCTGCCAAGTGTACATGACATCCTCATGGTCCTGGGAAGCGCTGGAAAACATACTACATTCATGCTCTATGTGGACCTTACAAGTTGGGACAGCACCCTTCATATCTTCTTTCACACTGTGTCTCTCTGACAGTATGTCTCCAAACTCTGGCTTTCTCAGTAATACAGATCAAACTCTGTTTTACTCCTTTTACTATTGAACTCATTTATTGATGACAGAACCAAATCACACAGACCCTGATGGATGTGGAAAGGGGTTCAGAATGTGATCTCTCTGCTGGCAAGGCAAAGTGATTCAGAGGACCAGGGAACTCAGGAAGTCAAGCAAGCAGCCACTGCCTTCAATGAATCCCATGCTGCTATGCTCTGGGCCCGCTGAGGTGGCAGAGCCTATCAGTCATTTTGGAGAGCCGTCCAACACAGGGCCTTTGACATCCTAGACGCTTCTTTCCCAGGGTGGCCAGCTTGAGCCAAATGTAAGTCTGAGGGACCAGCTTCTAAGGGCGCTGATCCCTCTCCAATGCCTGACCTTGGGACACGCTCGGATCATCCATGCTGGCTCCTTGGGCTGAAGGCACACTGGGCTAGGAATTCCTTTGCTTGCTTCGTGTCTGATGGTGAATCCATATGCGTTGTTTCCATTGATTCTATGGATTGAGCCCCATAGCCACGAGGGATGACATTGGGAAGAACTTTCCCCCTGTGCAGGCAGTGACCTTGGGGACCCAAACGTCGCCTGTGTTTCGGTCTTCCGGAAGGAAGTGGATTTCAGCCTCGGCCAAGTTTATAAGACTTCCTGTGCGGCTCGAGGGAGACAACTTTGACAATCTGCCTGTGCGTATCCTCAATCGCCACTGTGCCTGGCCATCTTGGCTCTCCTATTTCAGGCCACCTGAGAGAAATGTGCTGTTTTCCTATGAGAATGGCCAATAGTGTGATGGCCTCTAGAAGTAGAAATACAATATGATTCTCAATGTAACATTTGCATGTTAGAGGTCTCTGGCTAAACTCTGAGCCTTGTGCAGACTTGACTGGGGATCACCCTAGGAAACGTGTATGCTGAGAAAATAAAGGCGACCATGGCAATGGAAAATGCTCCATGACAGTGGGGCTTGTCCTATCTGGGTTTTGACAACACGTTCATGGGATTGAGTGATTGAAACAGACCAGTGCCGAAATCCAGTGGTTCCTTGGTCTCAGTCTTTGCCACCGCTTTGCCATCGCCTCATCCCAGGATTCCCTCACCTACACTATCTGCCCAAATTTGCTCCCATTCAGGGTATTTGAATATCTGAGGACATCCCACCATCTATGCCTCTGTCATTCATTCTCCTAATGCCCTCCTGACTGTCAAGTCTCAGAGTCTTTGAATTTGTTCCAATCTTGTGACCACGTGGCCTCCTAGTGAGACTTGAGTGCAACGATCCATCCTTTCTTGGAATGGGATGGCTGGATGTGCTTGTGCATTGAACATTTTCATCTCTTCACACCTGTTTCCTTGGTACTGGCACTGGGACAATATGCATGCGCTCAAGTTCCAGGCAAAATCAACGAGAGAGCACCCTGTTGTTAACTCTAGCCACGATGCTGTCCGTGAGGTCTCTCGAACAGAAACAGCTGAAAAGGAATATTTGTACTCCATGGGCAGGAGCTCCCACATGTCCAGCACTTTGCATCCCATTAGGCCCATTTACCCTTTTCTGTATAATTGGTACTAGATTAAGTCAATCACAAGGAAAAACATGCAGAGACCTTATTTTTCTGTTAGAGTAGTATTCTGAGTGCTTTTATATGAATATATACCTAGCTAGCTAGATAGATAGATATTAACTCCTGTCTCTTTTTGAACTTCATATAATATTTGACTAGTTTCCTCCCCACCACTTTTTGATGATTGCCCCTTTCCTAATGTGTATTCTTTTCTGTTTTGTTGTAACGTGACCATATATGTGTGTGTTTATTTCTGGGCTCTCTAGTCTGTTTCACTGATCTGTGTGTCTTTTTGTGCCATGATTATATGAAGTTTTGATTACTATAACTTTGTAGTACAGTTTCAAATCAGAGCACATGATACTGCCAGCATTTCTTTTCTTTCTTGATATTGCATGTTACAGGTCTCTGGCTAAACTCTGAGCCTTGTGCAGACTTGACTGGGGATCACCCTAGGAAACGTGTATGCTGAGGAATCAATGGTGACTATGGCAATGGAAAATGCTCCATGACAGTGGGGCTTGTCCTATCTGGGTTTTGACAATGTTTTCATGGGATTGAGTGATTGAAACAGACCAGTGCCAAAATCCAGTGGTTCCTTGGTCTCAGCCTTTGCCAGCGCTTTGATCGCTGCATCCCAGGTTTCCCCTCACCTACACTATCTGCCCAAATTTGCTCCCATTCAGGGTATTTGAATATCTGAGGACATTCCACCATCTATGCCTCTGTCATTCATTCTCCTAATGCCCTCCTGACTGTCAAGTCTCAGAGTCTTTTGAATTTGTTTTAATCTTGTGACCACGTGGCCTCGTAGTGAGACTTGAGTTCAACGATCCATCCGTTCTTGGAATGGGATGACTGGATGTGCTTGTGCATTGAAACTTTTCATCTCTTCACACCTGTTTCTTTGGTACTGGCACTGGGACAATATGCATGCGCTCAAGTTCCAGGCAAATTCAACGAGAGAGCACCCTTTTTTTAACTCTAGCCACAATGCTGTCCGTGAGGTCTCTCGAACAGAAACAACTGAAAAGGAATATTTGTACTCCATGGGCAGGAGCCCCCACATGTCCAGCACTTTGCATCCCATTAGGCCCATTTGCCCTTTTCTGTATAATTGGTACTAGATTAAGTCAGTCAACAAGGAAAATCATGCAGAGACCTTATTTTTCTTTGTTAGAGTAGTATTCTGAGTGCTTTTATATGAATATATACCTATGCTTTTCTTTGAACTTCATATAATATTTGACTAGCTTCCCCTCCCCCACCATTTTTTTTTTTCCCCTATAAATCTTCTGGCAGGAGAAGAAGAGGAAGCCAGAATGTCAATGGACTCTTCTCTCTTCAGGCATTCTTTCCATTTAGGTTGTCGCACTTTCACCATGCGAAGTGACATTTCTCTTTTATTCTTGCGTTTTGGACAACTCACAATGAGTGAACATTGTCTGAAGTCCGTCTACCAAATCTTTTGCAAACTCAGTCTCAATACAATTAAGCAGGTATAAGTTTGAAATCTTTTCAGAATGCAGTCATTTCAGATACAACATGCAATATTTCTCTGAGAAACCAACTCCTGTGCTGAAGCATATCGGAGCACAAAAATAGGCAAATTCAGAATAAGCCTTAGTTATTTATATTTTATTCTTTAAAGTCCTTCTCAGTTATTGAAACCACTTCCCCCTATTAACCTGGATAAACTCACTATTTCATAGGCAATTGAAGAAGCTGTCAATTGAAATTGGAGAAAGTTTGGGTTCTAGAAAAGTATATGCATGTCTGTGTCTTTGCTTCTCACTGTGTGTGGGTTGCTGTGTGCTTGTAGATGTAGGCGTTTGCACATCAAATGGTAGGAGGGAAAATAGTAGTGGAAATCATTTTCTAATGGATTCTTAGTCTTTGGGTCAAGAAGAAGTATTTCTTTGAAAGCACAAATCCATGACATTGGGTGGGTGTTTGGACCCTTTGTCCATGGGCGGGTTTTTCCTGTGATGTACGTCACTGTACCGCAGGCCAAGCAATTCCTAGAAATTGACAGGGGTATGCTTCATGCCAGGTGCAGAGTCTCAGGATACCCAGAGGTTCTCCTCCGCAGGAGACTGGGTATTCTAGGCCCAGAGTCAGACGCAGTTGCTTCTATATTTCTCTTCTGTTCCTTGCTCTCTCCTCCTCCAAATCATTTTCTAGGACTCAAGGTATGACTGCCAACATCAGCGTGGTGGATTGGCTGGTGAGATGCTTTCTTTGGAGGCAGAGAACATTTAAGGATGCTTACAAGCAAGGGGCAAGTCTCCCTGTGTTCCACCAACAGATGTTCAGATAGGGCCAGCAAGAGGCTTGGAAGATGTGGTATTTCTCAGCCTAGAGAAGAAACGGAGTTCATAGGCACAGTTGATAAGAGGCAACAGATCACAAGGACGAAAGGGGGAGGAAAAAGGTGAAAGGAAGGCAAAAAATTCCAGTGCTGTAACTGAAACAATGTGGGGCTCTAAATGAAAGAGGGCCTTTGCAAACATAAGGAAGCTTAAGCACATATTTGCAGTCTGGTGCTAAGATGACGCCTACAGGAAGAGATAGGGCCTTATCTAAATTTCACTGTCAAAACGTCTGATTGACCCCTGGTTTCCACGCTCGTGGACAATGCATGCTCACCATAGATTCCTATTGCAATGTAAATGCATAATTGCTTGACCTTTAGCTTGATTGGTGTAACGACATGAAGTCCCTTACGAAACCCCTTCGTTTGCCTATAAAAGCTGTAAGCCTACATTAATAAAGCGGAGCTGCCTCGAAAGAAACCCTGCCATGTCTGATTGTCAGCGTCATGCGTCGACGAGCTGTGGGGCTGGCAGCAAGGCTCGCCTCTCTCAAAGATTTCCAGTTCAGCCAGGGGCAATTACGCTGCCTTCCTTTCTGCGGAAGGTCCCGCAAAACTACGTTTCTTGTCTTATGTTCAGGCTGTGGGCCTAAAAAGGCCTTTACATTGGAATGATTCACCCAGGCCTGAGGCCTGGAGACTGTCCTCTGGCTAATTTCATGTTATTGTTCTGGGTGTGGGCCGACAGCACCTTTACAACTGTAACATACTCTTTGAAATTACTGTTAATAACCAATGAAAAAATATACATCATCATGCCTAAAGTGGTTTCTGGGGTACTCATCTATCCCTCTTCCAGTGAATTTGCTGGAAGTTCTTCCCTATCCTTTCACACTGTAATAAACATTTCAGTGCATGAAGCTCTGAGTGACCATCGCTAAATCTTTTGGATCCCAATGTGAATTCTTCTCCGTTAGAGATTAAGATTCTAACACCGTTCACAGTAACCTACCATCATCTATCACCTTTCAAGAGCATTAGCCAGTAGCAATGCTTTGAAACACATCCATACTGATTCCGCAGTTGAGCGGTTCCATCATTCTGCTGAAATGGTCCGACTTTTTGGTGGGCTTTT
>JAIOJX010000018.1:9881386-9915042 GCA_022376925.1 Tragulus kanchil | reverse complement strand
TTATGTAGTAGAGCTGTAAGAGTTCCTGAATAAAGAATGGATGAAATAAATTACTTCATAGATTTCCTGAATGGAACCACTAGTTTCTACTTGGTCATGCTTGCTATTTTATGTGGAGATACTGTTTCAGTCCAATGTTGACACCAGATCAATTACTATTAGTCTAGTAGAATGAGTTAGGAAACTTATCTGTTTTTCTGTACTTAGAGAAATCATGTGTTCATTGAAGGTTTGATAGAATTTACCCCTAAAACTATTAGAACTAGGGACCTTGGCTGAGGATTGCGAGTTGGAAGAATGATTCCTTTTCAATGTTTTGAAACGGTAGTGAAACCAGTAATGCTTCTTTTGAGTGCTTCTTTTTTAAAAATGTTTCATTTTACATTTTTTTGCTTCTAAGTCATCATTTATTTTTCATCCACGTTTATTCTTGTGTGGGCCTTCCATTGCAGTGGCCTCTCTCATTGCAGAGCACTGGCTCTGGATGCGTGCATGTCCAGGCTCTTCATTGGACATACCGGCCCTTGTGGGATCTTCCCGGGCCAGGGGTTGAACCAGTGTCCCTTACCCACTGGACCACTGGAAGCCCTTCAGGGCATTTCTGAGAGTTGATATTTCACTTCCTATTTTCACCTAGATCTCAGAGTTGTACCTAATCTACATTTAAACCTCTGTCTTGTCAGTTACATCCTCGGTACCTTCCTCATGCCAGAGTCTTCACCCTGTTTAATGCTAGCCTTGTCAGAGGATTGTTTACTTCCCTGATATTCAGAAGTAAGACTTTTAGATTAACTAATTAAGAAGTCTGTATCAGGAGATGGTTCTACGTTATTTCTACTTTCCTCTTTAAATGATTTTGCATCTTTTGTGCTGTTTTTTCTTTTTCTTTTGGTACTGTCTCCTAGAGTTGAACACTTGGTTCATTTACTCCCCTATTTATTCCAAAAGCTTTAACAGTTCTGAAATTTCACAGTTACAGTTTTGGCTGTAAACCCCAGGTTGTGAAGTATAGTGATTTTGTTGTTACTCATTACTTATGTGTTCTGATTATAGACTTGATTTTCTGTTTACCCAAAAGTTGAGAAAAACTTTGCTTATTAGCTATGCAGTTCCTTATTAGACCAGGTTCTAAAATTCAAGTTAAAATAGTTCATCTCCTGATTTTAAAATGATTTTCTTTGCCCATTTCTTTGAGAAGAATATTGGCTTCTCTTTATGATGGTGGTTTTGTTCATTTCATATATTTCTATCAGTTTTACCTTTAGGTGTTTCTTTAGGGTGTAAAGTTGCATAGCTTGTTTCTATCTTGAGGGATTTCACTCCTAGCAACATAGAATTAATCTTAGTCCTTTTCTTGTCTCGCATTACATTTTGTCTGATGGGACTGTTTACCACTTCATGGCCTTTTAGTTAGCATTTAGGGACATGATTCTGAAACATGAGTGGGCATCTATGTCACCTCAAGTGTTTTTAAATTCAGATCGCCGGAGGCTGTCATCATTTTCTTATTCAGTACACATCTGCCCTGGAATTTCCATTTCTAACGTATTAATGCTTCTGGTGCGATGGACTTACTTTCATAATCACTTGGTTTAGTATGTATTTCTTTATCACTTTATTTCCATTTTGTTTTAGGGTTCTTCCTATAGAAAGATTTTGCCTTTTGACCTAAGGTTTTAATTTTTCTTAGGTCAGAAAGTTAAGATTTTGCCTTTGACCTAAACCAATTATTTTTCTTTCAAGATGAACTTAATGCAATTCAACTTTAAGGAATTGATGTTGTTTGTACCTGTTCTTGCAGTCCTAATTTGTTTAGTGTATGCCATTTTTTTTGGCATTTAAGTCGTCATTTATTTTTCATTCGTCTTTATTCATTGGCAAATGTGGGCCTCGCATCGCAGTGGCCTCTCTCATTACACAGCACTGGCTCTGGACACATGCGCTGTAGAGCGCTGGCTCATAATTGGACACGCCGGCCCATCCGCTCCTCCGCATGAGGGATCTTCCAGGGCCGGGGATCCAACAGGCAGACGCTTTATCCACTGGACTATCAGGGACGTCTCATGTAATTTTTTTCTTTTACGGTTTAAAACTTTTTCTTCTCGTGATTTAAACTATATTTTTATTCTCTTTAATGTTTTAATGTATTGTTTTGAGCTTTTAGGTCAATCTGCAGAACTACTTACTGTAAGAATCGCAGAGACACGATGGACATCAAGCTGATAGGGAAAGAGCATTTGGGAAGAGTTCCCGGAGAGATCCACTGATCCAAGAGGTGGGCCAGTGAAGTCGCACCCCAGAGATGGGGTGAGGACATTTTATTAGGGAGGAAAGGGAGAAGAAAAATGGGAGGGGAATCATCAGAGCAGGTGCAGAAACGAAGTCTTTGACTAAACTGAGCAAGAAGTTAGTGACGAGTCTGCTGTCCTTGAGTTGTCTGTGGGCATGAGGGCGTGCAGTTCTTGTTACTTTGCAGATGTAGTGGAGAATCTTTATGGCCAGGGCGATCTCCTTACCGCCGGCCTTGAGAGACTCCCAGGTGCCAGCAATCAGCATCCGGCCCTATGATGCTGACCCTTTAGGGCCAGGGAGATCGCACCTGCCTTATTAATACTTTAATAGCCCATAAACCTAACATTTACAATTTATAATATTCTCCTCCTGAACAAGACAAGGTGTTTAGAACTCTACTTGATCATGATGCATTTTCAAGTACTGCTATATTGGATTTGAATATATTTAGGATTTTGACATCAAAGATGTTTTGGGGTGGAGGAGAGATGCGGACCAAGGATATACACATGACTAATCTGGGATGATAGATATCTGTAAACAACAACACTCTGTAAAAAAAAAAAAAAAAAAGGAAAAGAAAAACCAGCATTCCAAAACTAAAGAAAAATGTTTGGGGTGTATGGTTTTTCTTTTGTACTACTTCTGTTATAATTTGGGGGATTTATTTAAGTTTATAAAATGAATTGGAACACTTTCTGTATTTTACTCTGCTCTAGAACAGCTTTAGGAAAGCTGTTCTTTGAAAATTGTTAACTCTATGAACCTAGTGTATTTTGGAAGGTCATTAGATGTGAACTTTTCATTTTGTTCCATGGATATTGATCTATTCCAGCGTTCCCTAGAGCAACAGTATTGGTAATTCATTTGTTTCTCAAAGATTATAAATTTCCTGATAGTTTCATGTATAGTGATATGTAATCATATAATCCTTAAAATGATTTTCTTGATGTTTCTAGGTGAGCGTATTCTGGGTGTTATCTTTTGTTTGCTTTCTTCGTGATTGCAGGTATTAAAGCTATACCTTTTATTCGTTTTTCCAAGGAAGAGGGTTTACCAGTTCTTCTGATTTCTAATTCTTTACTTTCAGTTTCTATCATTCTTCTCTGCAGTCCTTGGCTTTATTCTTTTGAAGTGGTTTCCGCTGTATAGGCCAAGGACCCTAGATATTTCCCCAAGAGCTTTCCAGGATTCACAATGTGAAAATTATTTTCATAATAATACTATTAAGGCTTGATCTTTTATTTTGTAATTTCCATTCTCTCAGAAGTATAGTGTGGCGCTTTCCAGATTCTGCGTCAAGTACATTGAAACACACTGAATAAATGCCAAAGAAAAGATAATTTCTTTGGCTGTCTTCTACTAAACTAGACACTAACGAGATCTGCAAAATGTAAAACCATACCACACTTCCCACTACATTTTCGGTTTTGGAAAATGAGGTCATTTTGAAAAATGCACCTTTTATTATATGTAACAGGTTTATTGTTATTGTTTTAAAAGAATATGTATTTCTGTTTCTTAGCATTGATAAATATGGCCCACATAAATCACAGCTAGTTGAGGTCTTCAGTAATTTTACTGTCAAGGGGTCCTGAGACCACAATATTTGAGAAACAATATTGCATTGCATACGGACTTTTAGGTTGTATATTAGTTTATTAATTTCATTCTTTTCATAATGAACCCACTTAATTCTATGAATTTACACAGATTCCTCGGTGCCTAAGGACAGACTACAGTTTCTTTTTAGATTTTGGAGATATGCCTACTCTATGAAGTTAATTAATTTTTGTTGTTGTGAGTGTTGTTATTTTTACCCAATCTTGGAAGATGTAAACATCTGGGCAGATGTCTGATCATGGCTGTCTGGGCTCACCTGTAGCAGAAACCATAGGTCTTCCCACTCTGGCTTTGTAAAAGTATGGAGCTCTTAAATTCATTCCACTGGGAAAGAAGGTGCATGCGCCTTCATTGGATAAGAGTGTTCCACATACACTCTTGATTTTTCAGAGGTGAGCTACAATTTCTTTCACCATATTACAAAAGGAGTCACTACTTTATGTCACATCCAATATTAGGCTCACAGATCCTAGTAATGTTTAATGGACTAGTAATAGTTTGGGAGAATCTGAAGGAAATTTACACAAGACACCTAATCCTGCAAATGGGAGCGGGGGATACTACTGGTAGAGCTGTAATTATAAAAGGCCATTTCAACAAATTGCAAGGGTGGTTTTCATGCCAAATTGAGCGGGGGATAGATTATATAAATAAAAGTGGACATGGAGGATGCCTTAGACAAATAAATATTGGAACACATAAAAGTTCAGGTTTAAAAGTTGGGACTGTAGGCTATGAGAGAAAAATGTGGAGAAAATTGCAGATGCAATTGCTTTTAACCCAAGAAAGAATAAAGTTAGAAATACAAGTCTTTTAAAGATAATGAATAGCTTTTAAACAGTTTGGCAGCAGTCTTGGACATTAAAACATTTCAAAGTAAATTACATTGCACACTCAAAGGTAATAAGGCTGATAGTATGTAGAAAAATAAAAGGGGAAATGGGACATAAGTGGACCAGTTTAGGTTAGAGCTAATATTACTCAGAAAGTGACCTCTGAGCAAAACTTGAAGGAGAAAAAGTCACTCAGATATCTGAGGAAGACATTTCATATCCAAGAACAGCAAGTGCGAAGGTCCTGATACAGGCCTTGTCTGGAATGTTTGTGGAAAATTGAACTTACGCATATGAGACTGAGGTGAGGGCAATAGAGCAATATATCATGGAAATTATATGAATTAAATAGATAAGCACTTAGTAGTGAGAAAATATTCCATGGCATTGACTTTTTCCTTAAGGGAAGTAAGTTTCAATCCAAGTCTTCCAGGAAGCAATTACACAATTTGCCAACGTGGAGAGTATTCTAGACAGAACATTCCATTTAAATGTGTTAGCTAATGTAGGTATTTACCTATATTTCAGTCATATATATATATGTATATATATATATATATATATATATATATACTTACTATATATATATAATATATATATATATATATATATACTTTTAGTATAATATATATATACTAAAAAGTATATGTGCATGTTCTTTGAGCCATTATTGTTAGGGTCTGTTTTTCACTAAGTTTTCTATGTGAGAAGTATATAGAGTGACTTATCTGGTGAGAAGGGGTTGATTTGGGTCTCATCTGGCTACCATTTTCCACTAATAAAATAGAATTCTGAAATTACTATGCTACATTAAGTAGGATGTTGTTTCTTTTTATATTCTAGATACCAGAATAATTTCTCTTTCTCAGCTTGAAATGATGTGGTCCAATAAAAAGGTTTTTCCTGCTTTGCTTGTGAAGATCTTGCATAAATCAAAACTGCGATACTATGGAAAACCCAATAAAAAGATGACTGTGCCGTACCAGGTATAAGTAGTGATAAGACTATATGTTAATCTAGCAGTCCTAAATTATACGTTGCAGACCTGACTCTTCATTGAGATCATTTATGTTTAATTTATATTTCAGGGTATTTTTCTGAGTAATTCCTTACAAAAACGGGATTTATTTCTGTATAGGTACGTTTTAGTGCCCTTAATCCAGTTAGTCTCTTTCACACCCTTTTCTGTATCTTACAGTGTTTTCTGTTTTACTGAGATTTCTATATCAGCATATAAACATAGACTGTGTGTGCATGCTTCAGTCATGTCTGACTCTTTGCAACCCCATGGACCTCTGTCCGTGAAATTTCCCCAGCAAAAACACTGAAGTGGCTTGCCATGCCCTCCTCTAGGAGACCTTCCCAAACCAGGGATTGAACCCAGGTCTCCTGTATTGCAGACAGAATCTTTACCACTGAGCCAAGAGGGAAGCCCAAATAGATAGTCTAGTCTTCTCTTGTAAAAAGGGAAACAAAATCTCTGAAATCAGGACTCCTGTATTCTCCTTCTCTTTCTCCTTCTCTTCAGGCAAGCTCCTTGAAGAAGCAATGTACACTAGTTGTTTTCATGATCTTACTTCCTGATTACATCTCAACACAATTAATTTGGCCTTTTTCTTCAGCTGGTCACTCACTATAGACCCTTCTAATTGTTAAACCTGATTATTTTCTGTTATCTTGACCCTCTGTGCCATATGATGCTGATTTCTACCCCAGCCTTTTTTTTTTTTTTTAACCTGTAAGTCATCGTTTAATTTTCTTCCATCTTTGTTCTTTGGCACATGTGGTCTCACATTGCCATGTCCTGTCGTCGCAGATCACCGGCTCTGGGCACATGCTCTCCAGAGGACTGGATCATAATTGGATACACAGTCGAGCTGCTCCTTGGCATGTGGAATCTTCCTGGGCCAGGGATTGAACCAGTCCCCTTGCAGTGCAACGTGGACTCTTTATCCACTGGATCACCAGGAGAGGTCTCCATGTTTTATTTTTAAACATCATTTTACTGTATTTCCACAATATCAAGAAATATTTTGAAAAGAAAAATAAAAGAATTACTTCGAGTGCTTTCCTGAGCTTGTATAGTATAAGTTATATATTCTTCTAGGGAATTTGGAAAATTCCTTCAGAATCACTATGAATATTAAAGTGTGTTTTATTCCCCTTTTGCATGTATATATCACACATATATGCATAGCTGTGATATCATGTGTATGTCATATGTACCACATCTATGTGTGTCTGTATTCCTATCATATATCTGTTGTTATTTAGTCATTAAGTCCTGTCTGACTCTTGGTGATCCCTGGACAGTATGCTTCTAAGCTCCCTCTCGGTCCATGGGGTTTCCCAGGAAGAACATTGGAGTGAGTTGCCATTTTTTTTCCAGGGATATTCCTGAGCCAGGGATCAAACCTGTGCCTCCTGCATTGGCAGGCAGATTCTTTACCACAGAGCCACCGGGGAAGTCCCTCTCCTATGTTACATATAATATGTCCTATGCCCTAGTAAAGTATCTTACAAAATGCGAATCGTAATATACATAAAAGTTTGTATCATTTAACATTTTCTTAAAATGTTCTCATCGTACTAAAAGTTCTCTATTCATAACTTTTCGTCATTACAGACTGTCTCATATTACATCATAAGTTACTCAGTGATCCTCCTATTGTCTTAGTTCCTATTGAAAGTCATAAAATGCACTTCAGTGAATAATTCTGTGTTCATATGTGCACAATCCATTCTGTTCACTTCTTCTAATATTCTATCCATATAGATATCTGTGAAGATTTTTTGGGCATTTCACTGGATTCACATTGCCGACGAGACTTCAGATAAACCCACTAGAGTGGAGCTGTTTCCTACGTGTCAGCCAGAAATCTTTGAACGTATTTGCCCAAGTACTCAGTTCCAATATTTTTATATTTTGAAATAGGGTCATTAACTTAAACTGTCTGATAGTACATTTAAATTTTTATATTAATATTTTAAGGGCTGTTACAGATAGGTACTGCCTTCTGGTTTTCTATTCAGAATGCATTTGGGATTGAAACTAGTTTTTTAGAAAACTGGTACTCTTTTTATTTTTAATTTTATTTATTTATTTATGTGTGACTCTTCTGGGTTTTCACTGCTGCCACAGGCTCTTCTCTAGTTTTCTAGTTGAGGTGAGCTGGCTTCTTGTTGCGGTGACGCCTCTCATTGTGGAACTCGGGCTCCAGGGCACACAGGCTTCAGTAGCTGTGACACATGGGCTCCATAGTGGCGGCTCTGAGGTTCTAGAGCACAGGCTCCATCATTGTGGCTCACAGGCTTAGTTGCTCCGCAGCATGTGGTATCATCCCAGATCAGGAATCAAACCTATGTCTCCTGCATTGGCAGGTGAACTGTTCACCACTGAGATACCAGGAAGCCCCAAAACAGGTACTCTTATTCATTCTCACTTTGAACATTTTAGACATAAAACTAAAAATTCAGTAAAACTAAAATGTAGACCATTTCCTTTGAATCCATTTGGAAGTTGAATTAGTAGACCCCATTCAAGAAAAATGAGGACTTTACTAATGTAGAATTAACTGGTAGAGGATTGGCCATCTGTGTTATTAAATAATGACAATGGTAAATATGATGTCATTTGAGTATAAAATTAATAGTAGGTTGACGATATTATATCTGCTGGTCAGTATTTTACTTTGGTGTTGATTTTTCGCCATACATTTATTCATTTGTGTATGAGTTTGTTTTTTCTTCTACTACGTTTATTTATTTTAAGCATTTTAAGTATATCCTACTAAGTATTTCATGTCATAACTTATTCTTAAGATCTTTTATTATAGGGAAAAAAGTTGTATTTAGTACTTTTTCATAACAACTTCAGTAATATTTTCTTATTTGAATTTGTAACATAAAGCTATTTTCAATGTGGTGGGCTATTTTCCTATTTTCCAAATGATTATATGAATGAATACTGATTGTTAAATGCTTGCCAAAATTGAGGAAATTCCCAGCCCTGAATGAATGTTTTTTTTTTTTCCTCCAATCAGCAACACGATAAAAACTGTAGAACAACGGGAGATCTAGAGAACATATATAGGGTTTTTGCTACCCTTTTATCTGTTATTGTAAAATAGTATGACACACTGTTTGGATATTACCTCATTAGAATCCACCTGCTGCTTGTGAGATTAAAATTTTAAAATATATATATGAGCAGAACAATACATTATCCCAACTCTTATTGAAGGAGATGGCAGAAAGAAAGTTTTGGCCAAAAGATGGTAGGGTTCCCAAGGTAAGAGGGGCTACGACCTTTCATATACCTTCTCTCAGGGGCATAGCTGGTTGGTAGTGATGATCGTTCATGACAACTGAGATGGGTTTTATGGCCAGACACCCCCTTTTTTAATACCCACTTACAACAGCAAACTGACACAGGTTTTGGAGAATGACTTTTCACAGAAATGTTGCCATGCATTCATGTTCCTTTTCCTGTGAAAACATGCAATATATCTTTTAAGAAAAGTTTATGTGGAGCTTGGTGAGATTTACTCTAGTTTACAATATTTGACAACAGTCACTATTCATTTTGCCTTTTGACCAAGGCTGAGGGAAAAAATGGTGAAATGAATGGTGAATATAAAAGGAGCTTCAGGCCTATGAAACAGAACATACCTAGGGATCTTCTGGAACAATACCAGAATCCTTTGGTAGTAGGGCATCTCTTTCTTAGGTACATGGGTATGTGTGTGTGTGTCTGTGTGTGTGTGTTTGTGTTTGTGTGTGCGTGCAGGCGAGGCACCTCTGGCCCAAGGCCGCCTATCTTTTACTTTTCATTAAGGAAAGGGAAAAATTTTCAGCACTTACTATATACCAGTTACTCACAGGTGTCACCTCATTTTGTACTGGTAGTTACTTTTTCACAGAGGTAATGTTTTCAAAATGTATGGAGATGAAATAAACGGCAAGAGAGATTTCAAAGCAGCTAGAAGTTATTAGTTTGAAATGTCTTCTTTTTTGCAACCATGAATTAGAGATTTCTTTAGTATTATGTCAGCCTCTTTAATTATGAATACTCATGTTTGTATGGTTTATGAAATGAATGAAAAGCAGTACAAATCAAGAGACTTAGTCTTCTGAATAGATTTTATTTTCATTGCTACAAAATGGAAAACTCGTGAATGAGAGATACAGGAAATGAATTTATAGATATTGTCATGCTCTAGGAAATATTTTTCTCAAGTGAGACTTCCTATTGATATAAAATTACAAGTATTGGCATTTCCTCCTTCATTTCCTAATTTATAAGACCATAAGTGTTTTGGCACACAGTGAGTTAAAATTTTACAAATATTGTTGGAAAAATAAACTCTTCCGAAATAACCTGATAGTTAAAGAAGTGTTGATAGCTTTTGCAAGGGTTGGAATCTGAAGACATGATAATCCCATTTTCAAGGGTTCTTCTTAGTCTATCTAGTTGGTAAGCAAGGCCAACAGAGAAGAATAGGTGGCATAAGCCCTGTGCTTGAGGCTTAAAGTCTAACCGAGATAAACACAAGTAAAGCACTTCCAGAAACAAATTCAAGTGAATAGTGTGTAGCCCTATCTGATGGAAAGAGTGAGAGTAAATCAAGGATCAAGGTTAGATTGGCTTAATCAGTGAAAGCATCATGGACAAACTCAACTTTTTGTCACTGTAGGAAATAACTGTTGACGGCTGTGTGGCCAGTTAAAAGACTTGCAATCAGAAAAACCAAACCAAACAAAAAGACTTGCACTCTCTATCTGTCCAGCAAACAGTGACTTCAGTTTGGTGCAGCTATTGTAGTAATACTTCCTAAAGGAGAAGTGTTAGATCCTTGTTGCTCCAAGTGTGGTCAAAGGGCTGGTGGCACTAGTAACACCCAAGATCTTACTAGCAAAGGGAATTTCAGGCCCCACACTAAAGCTACTGAATCAGAATTAACATTTCACAATCACACCAGGTGATTCCTCGGTTCAGTAAAGATTGAGAAGCACTCTGTTGATTGTGATCTTGGCCTTCCCCTTTGAAATGCAGAAATAATTCCATAAGTTTTCTTTTTTCTACAGTGATGTATCTCATGTGCACCCAGCTGAGAGTTGTCAGAAACGACACTCAGGGACCTCAACTGCTTTACCTCACCACTACAAACGAGAGTCGTGTGTTTATTACTGGTAAGCAATTTCTTTGTATGTACTTACTTGCAAATCTAATCTACTTTCTCTTCATTAAATTGACATTTTCTATGATAACTTTCAACCACAAGATAGCCGTTTTTGAACTGCTTTATCACTATAAGATTGGTTTAAGAAAGAATATATAGCCTAGGGCTTCCCTGGTGTTGCAGTGGGTAAGGACACCACGTTGCAGTGCAAGGGTGCTGGTTTGATCCCTGGCCTGGGAAGTTCCCATGTGCCATGGAGCGTCTGGACTGATGTGTCCAATTACCACGCAGGCGCTCTGGAGCACTGAGTTTTCCCAGTCCTTTACCACTGTTTTTCCCAGTCCTGAGGTCATGGCTGTGCCTTCCAAATCTGCTGGCATATTGATGTAGAACTTTAACAGCATCATCTTGGACTATGGGAAAGAGCTCATCTGGCATTCCATCACCCCACGAGCTTTGTGCCTAGCAATGCTTCCTAGAGTCCACCTGACCTCACACTCTAGGACGTTTGGCTCCAGGTGAAATCTTTCAAATGAAATGCCACACTCTTCTTCACAAGATGAAAGTTCTGTATTGTATGACTTATTTTTGTCAGACCATACCGAACATAAAGCACAAATTCACTTTATATGAATTAAAATGATTATACTCTCCTGTAACCGAATGAAAATCTTTCTCTGAATACCATCTCATATCAGTCAGCATGGCCATCATTAAAAAGTCTACAAATAACAAATGCTGGAGAGCAGCTGGAGAAAAGGGAACCCTCTTACACTGCTGGTAGGAATAGAAGTTGGTGTAGCCTCTGTGGAAAGCAGCATGGAGTTTTCTCAGAAAGCGAAAGACAGAATTAACCTATCATCCAGCAGTCCCACTTCTGGAAATATACCAGGACAAATCTGTCATTCTAAAAGATATATGCACCCCTATGTTCATAGCAGCAATGTTCACAATAGCCAAAACATGGACACAATTTAAATGTTCATCAACAGAGAAATGGATGAAGAAAATGTGGTACACATATACAGTGGAATACTACTCAGTCATAAAAATAATGCCGTTTGTAGCAACATGGATACAACTAGAAATTATCATACTGAGTGACATAAGTCAGAAAGAGAAAGGCAGACACCATATGATATCACTTCTTTGTGGAACATAATCTATAGTACAAAAGCCACCTACAAAACAGAAACAGAGAGAGCATGTGGGAATAAATCGTTTGTGAGACAGATGCCATTTTCCCTACTGTAGTTTGGCTATTGGGCAAGCTACAGGGAGGAACTTAGCTCCACCCAGCAAGAAAAGGTATTTGGATTAAGAAACTCCCAGGGCCAGCCAGGGCGGGCCTTTTAATTCTGGAATAGGCCGAAATAAACAAGCAGTCAAAGAGGTCTTCAGATCCAACCACTGCCAGAGGCAAAAAAAGACTCATAATTCCTGAATAGTCAGCAAGAGACAGAAGAGCAGAAACACTCTTTTCACGTTTTGTCTGAAGCTGGAGTTACTGCTGGACTTTAAAATTCCATTTTTGTATTGTATCACTTTGTTTCAGTATTTGTTTTCTCTTTTCCCAAATCCAGTCAGTACAACACCCGGCTTTGTGTGTGTGTGTGGGTGTGTGTGTGTGTGTGTGTGTGTGTGTGTGTGTGTGTGTGTGTAGAGAGTGTGGGTGTGTTCATTTCCTTCACTGAATTCTATTGAAGCTACTAATCTTATCAGTAAGACTGAATATATTCAAGTTTACGTAATTTCTTTTCTTTTTCCTTTTAAACCACACATTTTATTTTGGTATAAACTTCTGTTTCCCCACTGGCCTTTAAGGTTCTGTGGGTGTTTTGTTTGTTTTTATTATTTTTCTTTGTTTTCTATATTTTTGTATATAATTAGCTCTTTTAATTTAAAAAGTTTTCATTTGTACTACCACTTCCTCTATACTTCTTTGCTTTCTCTGAAGCTCCTTTCCTATGGCACTAAACTCTAATACATACAAATCTTTATCTCCCTACGTTTAACTTTGCAACATTATTCTGTATTTCTCTTCTATCCTCCCTTACTCTTTTCCCTTTTCCCACCGTATTTCTTAGTCTGTTCTGTTCTCATTCCGTTATCCCCAATGGGGACACTGCTCTAGCATTCTTCTCCCATTGGTGCTCTACTTAGTTTGGTTATTAACTGGTGGATACCATTCTTGATTTTCTCTATTCGCTGTGCTAACGTATTGTACTGTATTTTGGTTGGAATGCTTGGGTTATGTTACAGCTGTATATGTTTATGTGTATAATTCAATACGCTAGATAGTATTTTCATAATTTTTAATTGCCATTTCTCAAAGGTATACCTTCTGTTTCTCAATTGCATATATATGTGTTAATATCATGTAATGCCATAACAAACCAGCAGTCAAATCTTCATTCCCTGGTCAGGCAACAAGCCCCGGGGTTTAGGGAGAGAGCACTGACTCCATAACACTACAATACTAGAGAACTCCTAACACGAAAGAGCAGTATACAAGTCAGAACGCCAACAAAGGAAAAAACTCGTATGCAACACCTAACAGCACACAATCACCAGCATCACCCAGAATAAGAAGCCCCATCCAAACAACAAACACCAACTTGATAATGTAAAAAGTCAAAGTTCTGGGAAAAAAAAGGGACAATCCCCCAAATTCCCAAATAAAAACAATCCCCCCCCCCAACAATCTGTGTGTGGGGTGGTGTGTGTGTGTGTGTGTGTGTGTGTGTGTGTGTGGGAGCGAGAGTGGGTGTCTTCACTTCCTTCCCTGAATTCTAGTGAAGCTACTAATCTTATCAGTAAGACTGAATATATTCAAGGTTACATTTTTTTTTTTCGTTTTCCTTTTAAACCACACATTTTATTTTGGTATAAACTTCTGGTTCCCCATTGGCCTTTTAAGGTTCTGTGGGAGTTTTGTTTGTTTTTATTATTTTTGCTTTGTTTTCTATATTTTTGTATATAATTAGCTCTTTTAATTTAAAAAGTTTTTCATTTGTACTACCACTTCCTCTATACTTCTTTGCTTTCTCTGAAGCTCCTTTCCTATGGCACTAAACTCTAATACATACAAATCTTTATCTCCTACGTTTAACTTTGCAACATTATTCTGTATTTCTCTTCTATCCTCCCTTACTCTTTTCCCTTTTCCCACCGTATTTCTTAGTCTGTTCTGTTCTCATTCCGTTATCCCCAATGGGGACACTGCTCTAGCATTCTTCTCCCATTGGTGCTCTACTTAGTTTGGTTATTAACTGGTGGATACCATTCTTGATTTTCTCTATTCGCTGTGCTAACGTATTGTACTGTATTTTGGTTGGAATGCTTGGGTTATGTTACAGCTGTATATGTTTATGTGTATAATTCAATATGCTAGATAGTATTTTCATAATTTTTAATTGCCATTTCTCAAAGGTATACCTTCTGTTTCTCAATTGCATATATATGTGTTAATATCATGTAATGCCATAACAAACCAGCAGTCAAATCTTCATTCCCTGGTCAGGCAACAAGCCCCAGGGTTTAGGGAGAGGCACTGACTCCATAACACTACAATACTAGAGAACATCTAACACTAAAGAGCAGTATACAAGTGAGAACGCCAACAAAGGTAATCACTCGTATGCAAGTCCTGACATCACCCAATCACCAGCATCACCCAGAATAAGAAGCCCCATCCAAACAACAAACACCAACATATGTAAGTCAAAGTCTGGGGAAAGGAAATCCCAAACAGAGTCACTTACAAAAGTAATAATAACAATGAAACGGCAGAGAAAAACCACACAAGCCAAGGAACAATCCACAAACACACAAGATCAAATCAATGATGAGGATTTGGACAAACTCTCGGAAAGTGATTTCAGAAGAATGATAGTAAAGATGATCAAAGAAACTGAAAACAGAATGTTAGAGAAACTGCAAGACACGACTGACACACTGAATAAGGAAATACAAGAACTTACCAAAAAGTAGTGGAGACAAACAACTCAATTGCTGAACTGAAAAACATTGTAGAAGGTATCAAGAGCAGAGTATCTCAGACAGAAGACTGGAGAAGTGAGCTGGAAGATAAAATGGCGGAAGTAACTGCTGAAGAACAGACTAGCTCACAGAATGATAAGAGCAGAGGATAACGTCAGAGACCTCTGGGATAATATCAAACGAACCAATATTCGAAATGTATTCTCAAAGCAGCAAGGGAAAAGCAACTAGTGACATACAAGGAAAGCCCATACGTTTAACAGCTGATCTTTCAACAGAAACTCTGCAGGCCAGAAGGGAATGGCAGGACACATTTAAGCGGCTAAAGAGAATAATCTGCAACCAAGAATCCTCTAGCCTGCAAGGATCTCCTTCAAAATTGATGGAGGAATTAAAAGCTTTACAGACAAGCAAAAATTAAAGAATTTAGTCACTCCAAACCAACCTTACAACAAGTGTTAAAGAGATTTATATAGACAACTAGAATAAAAGGAGAAGATCCACGAAACAAACCCATCATAGCATCTAAGAAGATGACAATAGGATCATTTGTATCAATAATTACTTTAAATGTCAATGGACTAAATGCCCCAACCAAAAGACACAGAGTGGCTGAATGGATCCAAAAGCACGACCCATCCTTATGCTTCCTTCAGGAAACTCATTTCAGATCCAGAGACACTCATAGACTGAAAGTGAGAGACTTGAAAAGATATTCCATGCAAATGGAAATCAAAAGAAAGCTGCAGTAGCAATCCTCATATCATACAAAATCGATTTTAAAGAAAAGGAGATTCGAATAGACAGGCAGGTCACTGCATCATGATTAAGGGATCCATCCAAGAAGAAGACATAACAATCATAAATATCTAGGCACCCAACGCAGGAGCACCCCAATACATAAGACAACCACTTTCAGACATAACACAAAAAATCAACAATAACACAGTCATACCAGGACACTTTAACACCCCACTCACACCAATGCATAAACCATCAAAACAGAAAATTAATAAAGAACCACAAGCCTTAAATGCCACACTAGAAGAAATGGATCTGATGGCTATCTTTAGGACTTTCCATCCAAAAGCAGAAGAATACACTTTCTTCTCAAGTGTTCACGGAACATTCTCCAAGATAGACCACATCTGGGGCCACAAATCAAACCCCGGCCTATTCAAGAAAACTAAAATTCTATCAACCATCTTCTCGGACCACATTTCTGTGAGACTAGAGATCAACTACAGGAAAAAAAACCGCTATAAACACAAACACATGGAGATTAAACAACACATACCTAAAAACCAACTGATCATTGAAGAAATCAAAGGAGAAATTACACAATTCCTAGAGGAAAACGACAATGAACACACGACAGTGCAAAACCTATGGGATACTGCAAAAGCAGTCCTAAGAGGGAAGTTCATAGCAATTCAATCCCACCTCAAGAAACTAGAAAAAACTCAAACACAAAACCTTACCTTACAATTAAAACAACTGCAGAAGGAAGAACAAAAACACCCCAAAGCCAGCAGAAGAAGGGAAATCCTAAAGATCAGAGCAGAAATAAATGAAAAAGAAACAAAAGAAACAATAGTAAAGATAAATAAAACAAAAAGCTGGTACTTCGAAAAAGTCAATAAAATCGACACACCACTGGCCAGACTCATCAAGAAAAAGAGAGAGAAGAACCAGATCACCAAAAACAAAAATGAAAAAGGAGAGATTACAACAGATAATGCAGAAATCCAAAGGATTATAAGAGACTATTATGAACAACTCTATGGCAACAAACTGGACAACCTGGAAGAAATGGACAGTTTCTTAGAGAAGATTAATCTCCCAAGACTCAACCAGAATGAAATAGAAACTATGAACAAGCCAATCACAAGCTCAGAAATTGACCTTGTGATCAAAATCTGCCCAAAAATGAAGGCCCGGGCCAGATGGCTTCACAAGTGATTGCTACCAAACATTGAAAGAAGAGCTGGCGCCTGTCCTTCTAGAACTCGTCCAAACAGTTGCGCAGGAAGGATCAGGGCGATACACTTTCTACGAGGCCACCATCGCCCTGTTAGCAAAGCCAGGCAAAGACAACACATAAAAAGAAGATTATAGGCCAATTTCACTGATGAATCTAGACGCCAAAATCCTCACCAAAATCCTCGCAAACAGAATTTAACAACACATCAAAAGCTCATTCACCACGATCAAGTTGGGTTCATCCCAGGCATGCAAGGATTCCTCAATGTATGCAAATCAATCAATGTGATACACCATATCAACAAACTGAGAGACAAAAATCACATGATCATCTCAATAGATGCAGAAAAGCCTTCGACAAAGTACAGTATCTCTTTATGATAAAAACTCTTCCAAAAATGGGCATAGAAGGAACTTAACTGAACATAATGAAAGCCATCTATGAGAAGCACACAGCGGACATTATCCTCAATGGTGAAAAGCACAAAGCATTCCCTCTAAGATCAGGAACAAGACAGGGGTGTCCACTTTCACCACTCTTATTCAACATAGTCCTGGAAATTCTTGCAACAGCAATAAGAGAAGAGAAAGAAATCAAAGAAATCCAGATCGGAAAAGAAGTCAAACCGTGTCTATTTGCAGATGACATGATGGTATACATAGAGAATGCCAAAGACACTATGACAAAGCTACTAGAGCTAATCAAAGAATTCAGCAAAGTCGCAGGATACAAAGTCAACACACAGAAATCACTGGCATTCCTATACACAAACAATGAAATATCAGAAAACAAAATCAAAGAGACAATCCCCTTCACCATTGCAACCAAAAGAATCAAATATCTAGGAATAAACCTACCCAAAGAAACAAAAGAACTGTACACAGAAAATTACAAGACACTCATGAGAGACATTAAAGAAGACTTAAACAGATGGAGAAATATTCCGTGTTCCTGGGTCGGAAGAATCAATATTGTGAAAATGACCATACTACCAAATGTCATCTATAGATTCAATGCGATCCCTATCAAACTTCCAATGACATTCTTCACAGAACTAGACCAAAGAATCACACAGTTCATATGGAAACACAAAAGAACTTGAATAGCCAAAGAAATCCTGAGGAAGAAGAATGGAGCTGGAGGGATCAGCCTCCCCAACTTCAGACTCTACTACAAAGCAACAGTCCTCAAGAGAGTATGGTACTGGCACAAAAACAGAAATATAGACCAATGAAACAAGATCGAGAACCCAGAGATAAACCCACGCACCTATGGGTACCTTATTTTTGACAAAGGAGGCGAACATATAAAATGGGACAAAGACAGCCTCTTCACCAAGTGGTGCTGTGAAAATTGGACAGCTACATGCAAACAAATGAAGTTGGAACATACCCTGACACCAAGCACAAAGATCAACTCAGAATGGATTAAAGACTTAAAAAGGGAAAGGGCCAGAAACCATCAAACTCTTAGAGGAGAATATAGGCAAAACCCTCAAGGACATCAATCAAAGCAAGATCTTCTCTGACCCACCTACTAGAATAGCGGAACTAAAAATACAAATGAACATGTGGGACCTAATGAAACTTAAAAGCTTTTGTACAGCTAAAGAAATTACAAAAAAGCTGAACAGACAGCCCACAGAGTGGGAGAAAATCATAGCAAATGAAACAACAGACAAAGAATTAATCTCCAAAATCTACAAGCAACTCAGACAACTCAGCACTGGAAAAAAGAATAACCCAATCAAAAAATGGGAAAAGGACCTAAACAGACACCTCTCCAACGGTGACATACAGATGGCCCAAAAGCACATGAAACGATGCTCAACTTCACTAATAATTAGAGAAATGTAAATCAAAACTACAATGAGATATCAGCTCACACCCGTCAGAATGGCCGTCATCCACAAATCGACAGACAATAAATGCTGGAGAGGCTGCGGAGAAAGGAAACCTCCTGCATTGCTGGTGCAGTGTAAATTGATACAGCCTGTATGGAAGACACTCTGGAGATTTCTTAAGAAACTAAAAATAGAAGCACCCTATGAACCAGCACTCCCACTCTTAGGCTTATACCCAGACAAAATCAAATCTGAAAGAAGCACCCGTACCCCAATGTTCATTGCAGCTCTCTGTACAAAAGCTAGAACTTGGAAGGAACCTAGATGCCCGTCGACGAACGAATGGCTCCAAAAGCCCTGGTACATATATTCAATGGAATACTACACAACCGTAAAGAAAAATGCAGAAGAATCAGCCCTAATGAGGTGGCTGGATCTAGAACCTATCATCAAAAGTGAAGTCAGTCAGAAAGAGAAGGACAAATACAGTGTATTAACACACATGTATGGAATCTGGTAGGATGCTGATGATGGCACATGCAGTGAAGCGACGAAAAGACAGACGTGGACAGTGGATATATGGACCTTGTGGGGAAGGAACAAGAAGGTGGGAGACGTAAACGAAATAGTATGAAGGCCTGTACTGTCATAAGTGAAGAAAATAGCTCTAGTCATTGCTCTGTGAGAAAAGGGATGGATGCTTCAGGGTGCTGTGTGATGGTTGGGAGGGGTGCGAAGGGGATATACATATCACTACTCTGGGAACATACATATCTGTAAACAACAAAACTCTGTAAAAGTTAAAAGTAAAATAAAGGTTTAAAATAAAATAAAATAAAATAAAATGCATATCGATCAGGGACTTCTAAAAAAAAAAAACAGAAAAAGACTCATAGGCATAGAGAACAGTCTTGTGGTTGCCAAGAGGGCAGGGGACAAAGAAGATGGATACACTGGGAGTTGGGAGTTTGGTGTTGGTAGCTGCAAACTATTATGTTTAGAATGGATAAACAGCAAGGTTATACCATGTAGCACAGAGAACTAGATTCAATCTCTTGTGATAAATCATAAAGGAAAAGGATATTAAAAAGAATGTATATCTACACACACTCACACACACACACACACATATATATGACACTTTTCCGTATAGCAGAGATTGACACAACCTTGTAAATCAAGTATATTTCAATAAAAATTAATCTGTTTACCTAGTCTAAAAGTAAAAGCACTAAATGGCTGAAGTAGTAAGGAAAGGTAAGTTATTCTATAAAGACTTTCCTAGCGCACTGCAAAATTACAGAAATATAATAAAATAGAATTCAATTACTTTGGATAATAATTGGCAATGGTCCTAATAGACCCTATATGCTGGGTATTTAATTTGAACATTCAAAGGATATGGGATAACATAAATTCCCTTTTGAAAGATAGCCTTGAGCACTCTCTTCAGCATCATGCACATTACCAGTATAAGTGCTCTATTGTTGTTTATTTGGAAAATTATCTAAAAGACTTTCAGTTATGGAGGATGCACCCTAATGAGTTATCCTTAAGCACGGTAGATGTTCGGTCCTCCAAAACTTTTTTTTTTTTGTATAGATTTATTTATTTATTTATTTTGGGCGGGGTCGGGTTGGGGATGAAGTGGAGTGGGCGGGTCACTTCTATTGGTCTTTCATTTCTCTATTTTCATCCGTATTTGTTCTTTGGCTCCTGTGAACCTCCCATCGTGGTAGCCTCTGTCGCCGCTGAGCGCCATCTCTGGGCGCATGTGCTCCAGAGCTCCTGCGTGGTAATTGGACACATCAGTCCAGACGCTCCATGGCACATGGGAACTTCCCAGGCCAGGGATCAAACCGGCACCCTTGCACTGCAAGGTGGTGTCCTTACCCACTGGAACACCAGGGAAGCCCTAGGCTATATATTCTTGGCTAAACCAAACTTATAGTGATAAAGCAGTTCAAAAACGGCTATCTTGTGGTTTAAGGTTATCATAGAGAATGTCAATTTAATGAAGAGAAAATAGATTAGATTTCCAATTAAGTACATACAAAGAGATTGCTTACCAGTAACAAACACCCGACTCTCGTTTGTAGTGGTGAGGTAAAGCAGTTGAGGTCCCTGAGTGTCGTTTCTGACAACTCGCAGCTGGGTGCACATGAGATACATCACTGTAGAAAAAAGAAAACTTATGGAATTATTTCTGCATTTCAAAGGGGAAGCCCAAGATCACAATCAACAGAGTGCTTCTCAATCTTTACTGAACCGAGGAATCACCTGATATGACTCTTAAAATGTTAATTCAGATTCAGTAGTTTTAGTGTGGGGCCTGAAATTCCCCTTTGATAATAAGATCTTGGGTGTTACTAGTGCCACCAGCCCTTTGACCACACTTGGAGCAACAAGGATCTAACACTTCTCCTTTAGGAAGTATTACTACAACAGCTGCACCAAACTCAAGTCACTGTTTGCTGGACAGAGGAGAGTGCAAGTCTTTTGTTTGCTTTGGTGTTTCAGACTGCAAGTCTTTGAATTGGCCACACAGCTGTCAACGGTTTTTCCTACAGTCACAAAAAGCTGAGTTTCTCCATGATGCTTTCACTGATTAACCCAGTCTAACCTTGATACTTGATTTACTCTCTCTCTTTCCATCAGATAGGCCTACACACTATTCACTTGAATTTGTTTCTGGAAGTGTTTTACTTGTGTTTATCTCAGTTAGACTTTAAGCCTCAAACACCGGGCTTATGCCACCTATTCTTCTCTGTTGGCCTTGCTTACCAACTAGATAGACTAAGAAGAATCCTTGAAAATGGGATTATCATGTCTTCAGATTCCAACCCCTTGCAAAAGCTATCAACACTTCTTTAACTATCAGGTTATTTCGGAAGAGTTTATTTTTCCAACAATATTTGTAAAATTTTAACTCACTGTGTGCCAAAACACTTATGGTCTTATAAATTAGGAAATGAAGGAGGAAATGCCAATACTTGTAATTTTATATCAATAGGAAGTCTCACTTGAGAAAAATATTTCCCTAGAGCATGACAATATCTATAAATTCATTTCCTGTATCTCTCATTCACGAGTTTTCCATTTTGTAGCAATGAAAATAAAATCTATTCAGAAGACTAAGTCTCTTGATTTGTACTGCTTTTCATTCATTTCATAAACCATACAAACATGAGTATTCATAATTAAAGAGGCTGACATAATACTAAAGAAATCTCTAATTCATGGTTGCTAAAAGAAGACATTTCAAACTAATAACTTCTAGCTGCTTTGAAATCTCTCTTGCCGTTTATTTCATCTCCATACATTTTGAAAACATTACCTCTGTGAAAAGTAACTACCAGTACAAAATGAGGTGACACCTGTGAGTAACTGGTATATAGTAAGTGCTGAAAATTTTTCCCCTTTCCTTAATGAAAAGTAAAAGATAGGCGGCCTTGGGCCAGAGGTGCCTCGCCTGCACGCACACACAAACACAAACACACACACACAGACACACACACAACCCATGTACCTAAGAAAGAGATGCCCTACTACCAAAGCATTCTGGTATTGTTCCAGAAGATTCCTAGTTATGTTCTGTTTCATAGGCCTGAAGCTCCGTTAATATTCACCAGTCATTTCACAATTTTTCACCCTCAGTCTTCGTCAAAAGGTGAAAACGAATAGTGATTGCTGTCAACTATTGTAAACTAGAGTAAATCTCACCAAGCTCCATATAAACTTTTCTTAAAAGATATATTGCATGTTTTCACAGGAAATAGAATGTGAATGCCTGGCAACATTTCTCTGAAAAGTCATTCTCCAAAACCTGTGTCAGTTTGCTGTTGTAAGTGGGTATTAAGAAAGGGTGTCTGGCCATAAAACCCATCTCAGTTGTCATGAACGATCATCACTACCAACCAGCTATGCCCCTGAGAGAAGGTATATGAAAGGTCGTAGCCCCTCTTACCTTGGGAACCCTACCATCTTTTGGCCAAAACTTTCTTTCTGCCATCTCCTTCAATAAGAGTTGGGATAATGTATTGTTCTGCTCATATATATATTTTAAAATTTTAATCTCACAAGCAGCAGGTGGATTCTAATGAGGTAATATCCAAACAGTGTGTCATACTATTTTACAATAACAGATAAAAGGGTAGCAAAAACCCTATATATGTTCTCTAGATCTCCGTTGTTCTACAGTTTTTATCGTGTTGCTGATTGGAGGAAAAAAAAAAAACATTCATTCAGGGCTGGGAATTTCCCCAATTTTGGCAAGCATTTAACAATCAGTTTTCATTCATATAATCATTTGGAAAATAGGAAAATAGCCCACCATATCGAAAATAGCTTTATGTTACAAATTCAAATAAGAAAAATTACTGAAGTTGTTATGAAAAAGTACTAAATACAACTTTTTTCCCTATATTAAAAGATCTTAAGAATAAGTTGTTACATAAAATACTTAGTGGGACATACTTAAAATGCTTAAAATAAATAAAAGTAGTAGAAAAAAAACACAAACCCATACATATATGAATAAATATAAGGCAAAAAATCAACACCAAAGTAAAATACTGACCAGCAGATATAATATCGTCAACCTACTATTAATTTTATACTCAAATGACATCATATTTACCATTGTCATTATTTAATCACACAGACGGCCAATCCTCTACCAGTTAATTCTACATTAGAAAACTCCTCATTTTTCTTGAATGGGGTCTACTAATTCAACTTCCAAATGGATTCAAAGGAAATGGTCTACATTTTAGCTTTACTGAATTTTAGTTTTATGTCTAAAATGTTCAAAGTGAGAATGAATAAGAGTACCTGTTTTGGGGCTTCCTGGTATCTCAGTGGTGAACAGTTCACCTGCCAATGCAGGAGACATAGGTTTGATTCCTGATCTGGGATGATACCACATGCTGAGGAGAAACTAAGCCTGTGAGCCACAATGATGGAGCCTGTGCTCTAGAGCCTCGGAGCCGCAACTATGGAGCCCATGTGTCACAGCTACTGAAGCCTGTGTGCCCTGGAGCCCGAGTTCCACAATGAGAGGCATCACCACAACAAGAAGCCAGCTCACCTCAACTAGAAAACTAGAGAAGAGCCTGTGGCAGCAGTGAAAACCCAGAAGAGTCACACATAAATAAATAAATAAAATTAAAAATAAAAAGAGTACCAGTTTTCTGAAAAACTAGTTTCAATCCCAAATGCATTCTGAATAGAAAACCAGAAGGCAGTACCTATCTGTAACAGCCCTTAAAATATTAATATAAAAATTTAAATGTACTATCAGACAGTTTAAGTTAATGACCCTATTTCAAAATATAAAAATATTGGAACTGAGTACTTGGGCAAATACGTTCAAAGATTTCTGGCTGACACGTAGGAAACAGCTCCACTCTAGTGGGTTTATCTGAAGTCTCGTCGGCAATGTGAATCCAGTGAAATGACCAAAATCTTCACAGATATCTATATGGATAGAATATTAGAAGAAGTGAACAGAATGGATTGTGCACATATGAACACAGAATTATTCACTGAAGTGCATTTTATGACTTTCAATAGGAACTAAGACAATAGGAGGATCACTGAGTAACTTATGATGTAATATGAGACAGTCTGTAATGATGAAAAGTTATGAATGGAGAACTTTTAGTACTATGAGAACATTTTAAGAAAATGCTAAATGATACAAACTTTTATGTATATTACGATTCGCATTTTGTAAGATACTTTACTAGGGCATAGGACATATTATATGTAACATATGAGAGGGGACTTCCCTGGTGGCTCTGTGGTAAAGAATCCGCCTGCCAATGCAGGAGGCACAGGTTTGATCCCTGGGTCAGGAATATCCCCTGGAAAAAGAAATGGCAACTCACTCCAATATTCTTGCCTGGGAAACCCCATGGACCGAGAGGGAGCTTAGAAGCATACTGTCCAGCGGATCACCAAGAGTCAGACAGGACTTAATGACTAAATAACAACAGATATATGATAGGAATACAGACACACATAGATGTGGTACATATGACATACACATGATATCACAGCTATGCATATATGTGTGATATATACATGTAAAAGGGGAATAAAACACACTTTAATATTCATAGTGATTCTGAAGGAATTTTCCAAATTCCCTAGAAGAATATATAACTTATACTATACAAGCTCAGGAAAGCACTCGAAGTAATTCTTTTATTTTTTCTTTTCAAAATATTTCTTGATATTGTGGAAATACAGTAAAATGATGTTTAAAAATAAAACATGGAGACCTCTCCTGGTGATCCAGTGGATAAAGAGTCCACGTTGCACTGCAAGGGCACTGGTTCAATCCCTGGCCCAGGAAGATTCCACATGCCAAGGAGCAGCTCGACTGTGTATCCAATTATGATCCAGTCCTCTGGAGAGCATGTGCCCAGAGCCGGTGATCTGCGACGACAGGACATGGCAATGTGAGACCACATGTGCCAAAGAACAAAGATGGAAGAAAATTAAACGATGACTTACAGGTTAAAAAAAAAAAAAAAAAGGCTGGGGTAGAAATCAGCATCATATGGCACAGAGGGTCAAGATAACAGAAAATAATCAGGTTTAACAATTAGAAGGGTCTATAGTGAGTGACCAGCTGAAGAAAAAGGCCAAATTAATTGTGTTGAGATGTAATCAGGAAGTAAGATCATGAAAACAACTAGTGTACATTGCTTCTTCAAGGAGCTTGCCTGAAGAGAAGGAGAAAGAGAAGGAGAATACAGGAGTCCTGATTTCAGAGATTTTTTCCCTTTTTACAAGAGAAGACTAGACTATCTATTTGGGCTTCCCTCTTGGCTCAGTGGTAAAGATTCTGTCTGCAATACAGGAGACCTGGGTTCAATCCCTGGTTTGGGATGGTCTCCTAGAGGAGGGCATGGCAAGCCACTTCAGTGTTTTTGCTGGGAAAATTTCATGGGCAGAGGTCCATGGGGTTGCAAAGAGTCAGACATGACTGAAGCATGCACACACAGATTATATTTATATGCTGATATAGAAATCTCAGTAAAACAGAAAACACTGTAAGATACAGAAAAGGGTGTGAAGGAGACTAACTGGATCAAGGGAACTAAAACGTACCTATACAGAAATAAATCCCGTTTTGTAAGGAATTACTCAGAAAAATACCCTGAAATATAAATTAAACATAAATGATCTCAATGAAGAGTCAGGTCTGCAACGTATAATTTAGCACTGATATATTAACATATAGTCTTATCACTACTTATACCTGGTCTGGCTCAGTCATCTTTTATTGGGTTTTCCATAGTATCGCAGTTTTGATTTATGCAAGATCCTCACAAGCAAAGCAGGAAAAACCTTTCTATTAGACCACGTCATTTCAAGTTGAGAAAGGAAATCCTTCTGGTGTCTAGAATATAAAAAGAAACAACATCCTACTTAATGTATCATAGTAATTTCAGAATTCTATTTTATTAGTGGAAAATGGTAGCCAGATGAGACCCAAATCAACCCCTTCTCACCAGATAAGTCACTCTATATACTTCTCACATAGAAAACTTAGTGAAAAACAGACCCTAACAATAATGGCTCAAAGAACATGCACATATACTTTTTAGTATATATATATTATACTAAAAGTTTTTTTTATCCAGCTAGAAAAAAAAAAGGGGGCCATCATATGGCACAGAGGGTCAAGATAACAGAAAATAATCAGGTTTAACAATTAGAAGGGTCTATAGTGGTGACCAGCTGAAGAAAAAGGCCAAATTAATTGTGTTGAGATGTAATCAGGAAGTAAGATCATGAAAACAACTAGTGTACATTGCTTCTTCAAGGAGCTTGCCTGAAGAGAAGGAGAAAGAGAAGGAGAATACAGGAGTCCTGATTTCAGAGATTTTTTCCCTTTTTACAAGAGAAGACTAGACTATCTATTTGGGCTTCCCTCTTGGCTCAGTGGTAAAGATTCTGTCTGCAATACAGGAGACCTGGGTTCAATCCCGGGTTTTGGGGAAATGGTCTCCTAGAGGAGGGCATGGCAAGCCACTTCAGTGTTTTTGCTGGGAAAATTTCATGGGCAGAGGTCCATGGGGTTGCAAAGAGTCAGACATGACTGAAGCATGCACACACAGACTATATTTATATGCTGATCTAGAAATCTCAGTAAAACAGAAAACATTGTAAGATACAGAAAAGTGTGAGAAGGAGACTAACTGGATCAAGGGAACTAAAACGTACCTATACAGAAATAAATCCCGTTTTGTAAGGAATTACTCAGAAAAATACCCTGAAATATAAATTAAACATAAATGATCTCAATGAAGAGTCAGGTCTGCAACGTATAATTTAGCACTGATATATTAACATATAGTCTTATCACTACTTATACCTGGTCTGGCTCAGTCATCTTTTATTGGGTTTTCCATAGTATCGCAGTTTTGATTTATGCAAGATCCTCACAAGCAAAGCAGGAAAAACCTTTCTATTAGACCACGTCATTTCAAGTTGAGAAAGGAAATCCTTCTGGTGTCTAGAATATAAAAAGAAACAACATCCTACTTAATGTATCATAGTAATTTCAGAATTCTATTTTATTAGTGGAAAATGGTAGCCAGATGAGACCCAAATCAACCCCTTCTCACCAGATAAGTCACTCTATATACTTCTCACATAGAAAACTTAGTGAAAAACAGACCCTAACAATAATGGCTCAAAGAACATGCACATATACTTTTTAGTATATATATATTATACTAAAAGTATATATATATATATATATATATATATATATATACTTTAGTATATTTAGCATATATATATATATGTTATATATATAATAAGTATATATATATTTATGAGACTAAAATATAGGTAAATACCTACATTAGCTAACACATTTAAATGGAATGTTCCGTCTAGAATAATCTCCACATTGGCAAATTGTGTAATTGCTTCCTGGAAGACTTGGATTGAAACTTACTTCCCTTAAGGAAAAAGTCAATGCCATGGAATATTTTCTCACTACTAAGTGCTTATCTATTTAATTCATATAATTTCCATGATATATTGCTCTATTGCCCTCACCTCAGTCTCATATGCGTAAGTTCAATTTTCCCCAAACATTCCAGACATGGCCTGTATCAGGACCTTCGCACTTGCTGTTCGTGGATATGAAATGTCTTCCTCGGATATCTGAGTGACTGTTTCTTCTTCAAGTTTTGCTCAGAGGTCACTTTCTGACTACTGTTAGCTCTAACCACCCTAGAGAAAACTGTTCCACTTATGTCCCATCCCATTTTATTTTTCTACCTACTATCAGCCTTATTAGTATGCAATGTAATTTACTTTGAAATGTTTTAATGTCCAAGACTGCTGCCAAACTGTTTAAAAGCTATTCATCATCTTTAAAAGACTTGTATTTCTAACTTTATTCTTTCTTGGGTTAAAAGCAATTGCATCTGCAATTTTCTCCACATTTTGCTCTCATAGCCTACAGTCCCAACTTTTAAAACCTGAACTTTTATTTGTTCCAATATTTATTTGTCTAAGGCATCCTCCATGTCCACTTTTATTTATATAATCTATCCCCGCTCAATTTGGCATGAAAACCACCCTTGCAATTTGTTGAAATGGCCTTTTATAATTACAGCTCTACCAGTAGTACCCCCTGCTCCCATTTGCAGGATTAGGTGTCTTGTGTAAATTTCCTTCAGATTCTCCCAAATATTACTAGTCCATTAAACATTACTAGGATCTGTGAGCCTAATATTGGATGTGACATAAAGTAGTGACTCCTTTTGTAATATGGTGAAAGAAATTGGAGCTCACCTCTGAAAAATCAAGAGTGTATGTGGAACACTCTTATCCAATGAAGGCGCATGCACCTTCTTTACCAGTGGAATGAATTTAAGAGCTCCATACTTTTACAAAGCCAGAGTGGGAAGACCTATGGTTTCTGCTACAGGTGAGCCCAGACAGCCATGATCAGACATCTGCCCAGATGTTTACATCTTCCAAGATTGGGTAAAAATAACAACACTCACAACAACAAAAATTAATTAACTTCATAGAGTAGGCATATCTCCAAAATCTAAAAAGAAACTGTAGTCTGTCCTTAGGCACCGAGGAATCTGTGTAAATTCATAGAATTAAGTGGGTTCATTATGAAAAGAATGAAATTAATAAACTAATATACAACCTAAAAAGTCCGTATGCAATGCAATATTGTTTCTCAAATATTGTGGTCTCAGGACCCCTTGACAGTAAAATTACTGAAGACCTCAAAAAACTTTGGTTTATGTGGGTCATATTTATCAATGCTAAGAAACAGAAATACATATTCTTTTAAAACAATAACAATAAACCTGTTACATATAATAAAAGGTGCATTTTTCAAAATGACCTCATTTTCCAAAACCGAAAATGTAGTGGGAAGTGTGGTATGGTTTTACATTTTGCAGATCTCGTTAGTGTCTAGTTTAGTAGAAGACAGCCAAAGAAATTATCTTTTCTTTGGCATTTATTCAGTGTGTTTCAATGTACTTGACGCAGAATCTGGAAAGCGCCACACTATACTTCTGAGAGAATGGAAATTAAAAAAATAAAAGATCAAGCCTTAATAGTATTATTATGAAAATAATTTTCACATTGTGAATCCTGGAAAGCTCTTGGGAAATACCTAGGGTCCTTGGCCTATACAGCGGAAACCACTTCAAAAGAATAAAGCCTAGGACTGCAGAGAAGAATGATAGAAACTGAAAGTAAAGAATTAGAAATCAGAAGAACTGGCAAACCCTCTTCCTTGGAGAAACGAATAAAAGGTATAGCTTTAATACCTGCAATCACGAAGAAAGCAAACAAAAGATAACACCCAGAATACGCTCACCTAGAAACATCAAGAAAATCATTTTAAGGATTATATGATTACATATCACTATACATGAAACTATCAGGAAATTTATAATCTTTGAGAAACAAATGAATTACCAATACTGTTGCTCTAGGGAACGCTGGAATAGATCAATATCCATGGAACAAAATGAAAAGTTCACATCTAATGACCTTCCAAAATACACTAGGTTCATAGAGTTAAAATTTTCAAAGAACAGCTTTCCCTAAAGCTGTTCTAGAGCAGAGTAAAATACAGAAAGTGTTCCAATTCATTTTATAAACTTAAATAAATCCCCCAAATTATAACAGAAGTAGTACAAAAGAAAACCATACACCCCAAACATTTTTCTTTAGTTTTTGGAATGCTGGTTTTTCTTTTCCTTTTTTTTTTTTTTATTTTACAGAGTGTTGTTGTTTACAGATATCTATCATCCCAGATTAGTCATGTGTATATCCTTGGTCCGCATCTCTCCTCCACTCCCAAAACATCTTTGATGTCAAAAATCCTAAATAAATTCAAATCCAATATAGCACTACATCACGATCAAGTAGAGTTCTAAACATCTCGTCTTGTTCAGGAGGAGAATATTATAAATTATAAATAGTTAGGTTTATGGGCTACTTTAAAAGGGTTAATAAGGCAGGTGCGAACTCCTGGCCCTAAAGGGTCAGCATCATAGGGCCGGATGCTGATCTGCTGGCACCTGGGGGTCTCTCAAGGCCGGCGGTAAGGAGATCGCCCTGGCCATAAAGATTCTCCACTACATCTGCAAAGTAACAAGAACTGCACGCCCTCATGCCCACAGACAACTCAAGGACAGCAGACTCGTCACTAACTTCTTGCTCGGTTTAGACAAAGACTTCGTTTCTGCACCTGCTCTGATGATTCCACCTCCTCATTTTTTCTCCCTTTCCTCCCTAATAAAACGTCCTCATCCCATCTCTGGGGTGCGACTTCACTGGCCCACCTCTTGGATCAGTGGATCTCTCCCGGGAACTCTTCCCAAATGCTCTTTCCCTATCAGCTTGATGTCCATCGTGTCTCTGCGATTCTTACAGTAAGTAGTTCTGCAGATTGACCTAAAAGCTCAAAACAATATGTTAAAACATTAAAGAGAATAAAAATATTTTTGAAATCACGTGAAGAAAAAGTTTTAAACCGTAAAAGAAAAAAAAATTTCATGAGACGTCCCTGATAGTCCAGTGGATAAAGCGTCTGCCTGTTGGATCCCCGGCCCTGGAAGATCCCTCATGCCGAGGAGCGGATGGGCCGGCGTGTCCAATTATGAGCCAGCGCTCTACAGCGCATGTGTCCAGAGCCAGTGCTGTGTAATGAGAGAGGCCACTGCGATGCGAGGCCCACATTTGCCAATGAATAAAGACGAATGAAAATAAATGACGACTTAAATGCCAAAAAAAATGGCATACACTAAACAAATTAGGACTGCAAGAACAGGTACAAACAACATCAATTCCTTAAAGTTGAATTGCATTAAGTTCATCTTGAAAGAAAAATAATTGGTTTAGGTCAAAGGCAAAATCTTACCTTTTTGACCTAAGAAAAATTAAAACCTTAGGTCAAAAGGCAAAATCTTTCTATAGGAAGAACCCTAAAACAAAATGGAAATAAAGTGATAAAGAAATACATACTAAACCAAGTGATTATGAAAGTAAGTCCATCGCACCAGAAGCATTAATACGTTAGAAATGGAAATTCCAGGGCAGATGTGTACTGAATAAGAAAATGATGACAGCCTCCGGCGATCTGAATTTAAAACACTTGAGGTGACATAGATGCACACTCATGTTTCAGAATCATGGCCCTAAATGCTAACTAAAAGGCCATGAAGTGGTAAACAGTCCCATCAGACAAAATGTAATGCGAGACAAGAAAAGGACTAAGATTAATTCTATGTTGCTAGGGTGAAATCCTCAAGATAGAAACAAGCTATGCAACTTTACACCCTAAAGAAACACCTAAAGGTAAAACTGATAGAAATATATGAAATGAACAAAACCACCATCATAAAGAGAAGCCAATATTCTTCTCAAAGAAATGGGCAAAGAAAATCATTTTAAAATCAGGAGATGAACTATTTTAACTTGAATTTTAGAACCTGGTCTAATAAGGAACTGCATAGCTAATAAGCAAAGTTTTTCTCAACTTTTGGGTAAACAGAAAATCAAGTCTATAATCAGAACACATAAGTAATGAGTAACAACAAAATCACTATACTTCACAACCTGGGGTTTACAGCCAAAACTGTAACTGTGAAATTTCAGAACTGTTAAAGCTTTTGGAATAAATAGGGGAGTAAATGAACCAAGTGTTCAACTCTAGGAGACAGTACCAAAAGAAAAAGAAAAAACAGCACAAAAGATGCAAAATCATTTAAAGAGGAAAGTAGAAATAACGTAGAACCATCTCCTGATACAGACTTCTTAATTAGTTAAAGCTAAAAGTCTTACTTCTGAATATCAGGGAAGTAAACAATCCTCTGACAAGGCTAGCATTAAACAGGGTGAACACTCTGGCATGAGGAAGGTACCGAGGATGTAACTGACAAGACAGAGGTTTAAATGTAGATTAGGTACAACTCTGAGATCTAGGTGAAATTAGGAAGTGAAATATCAGCTCTCAGAAATGCCCTGAAGGGCTTCCCTGGTGGTCCAATGGGTAAAGAGTTCACCTTGCAGTACAAGGGACACCGATGTGATCCCTGGCCCGGGAAGATCCCACAAGGGCCGGTATGTCCAATGAAGAGCCTGGACATGCACGCATCCAGAGCCAGTGCTCTGCAATGAGAGAGGCCACTGCAATGGAAGGCTCACACAAGAATAAACATGAATGAAAAACAAATGATGACTTAGAGGCAAAAAATGTAAAATGAAAATTTAAAAAAAGAAGCACTCAAAAGAAGCATTACTGGTTTCACTACCGTTTCAAAACATTGAAAAGGAATCATTCTTCCAACTCGCAATCCTCAGCCAAGGTCCCTGGTTCTAATCGTTTGACGGGTAAATTCTACCAAATCTTCAATGAACACATGATTTCTCTAAGTACAGAAAAACAGGTAAGTTTCCTAACTCATTCTACTAGACTAATAGTAATTGATCTGGTGTCAACATTGGACTGAAATAGTACTCTCACACATAAAATAACAAGCGGGACCAAGTAGAAACTAGTGGTTCCACTTCAGCAAATCTATGAACATACTTTATTTCATCCATATCTTTATTCAGGAACTCTTATCAGCTACCTACTATGTGCCAGACATTTTCTGGGTATAGGAGAAATTGCCCACAGCAGAAAAACAAAAACAAAATGCTTGCCATGGAGGAACTTATAAACTTGAGAGAGGAGAAAGATAACAAACAAATTTCAGCTTGCTATCAATTCTATCGTGGTGATGAAATAACTGATACTCAGGATAAATACAGCCTGCTCCCAGGTTTTGTTCATTAAATAACCCATCCATTTCCGTATTTTCTGTGGCTACTTGACATTGAATAGCTGCAGCAGAAACCTTAGGTCTCAGAAAGACCAAAAGATTTACTCTCTCTTCATAGAGTTTGCCTTAGGGTCCACATGGACCCAAGTAGGGGTCTAGATTTCCATCTAAGTTTAGGCAGAGGGGTTTAGGCAAGGGAATAGTACAGTTTAACTGACATTTCATTTGTCACCAAGGCCCTCTGGTTTCAGGATCTTAGTTCCCCAACCAGGGATCCAGCCCACAAACCAAGCAGTGAATGCAGAGTCCTAACAACTAGACTCCAGCTCAGGGAATTCTCCTAACTTCCATTTTAAAAAACAGTCTCTGAAACACTCGTGTTTACCTCTGGAATAGGGTACTCAACCAGGAGAGGAAGACTTGGGATTCCTGAAATGATCTATACCTTGATCTGGGTGGGTGGTTACAGAGATAAATATACATAGATACACGTTTCAGATTTTCTGCTTTACTGTGTATACAGTATACCTACTACTTTTGAAAGTACACAAT
>JAIOJX010000018.1:9857182-9880886 GCA_022376925.1 Tragulus kanchil | reverse complement strand
AAAATAAAACATGGAGACCTCTCCTGGTGATCCAGTGGGTAAAGAGTCCGCCTTGTACTGCAAGGGGCACCGGTTTGATCCCTGGCCCAGGAAGATTCCACATGCCAAGGAACAGCTCGACTGTGTATCGAATTATGAGCCAGTCCTCTGGAGAGCATGTGCCCAGAGCCGGTGATCTGCGACGAGGACATGGCAATGTGAGACCCACATGTGCCAAAGAACAAAGATGGAAGAAAATTAAACGATGACTTACAGGTTAAAAAAAATAAAAAAGGCTGGGGTAGAAATCAGCATCATATGGCACAGAGGGTCAAGATAACAGAAAATAATCAGATTTAACAATTAGAAGGGTCTATAGTGACTGACCAGCTGAAGAAAAAGGCCAAATTAATTGTGTTGAGATGTAATCAGGAGGTAAGATCATGAAAACAACTAGTGTACATTGCTTCTTCAAGGAGCTTGCCTGAAGAGAAGGAGAAAGAGAAGGAGAATACAGGAGTCCTGATTTCAGAGATTTTTTCCTTTTTACAAGAGAAGACTAGACTATCTATTTGGGCTTCCCTCTTGGCTCAGTGGTAAAGATTCTGTCTGCAATACAGGAGACCTGGGTTCAATCCCTGGTTTGGGAAGGTCTCCTAGAGGAGGGCATGGCAACCCACTTCAGTGTTTTGCTGGGAAATTTCACGGACAGAGGTCCATGGGGTTGCAAAGAGTCAGACATGACTGAAGCACACACACTATATATCAAAGTATATTTATATGCTGGTATAGAAATCGCAGTCAAACAGAAAAGACTGTAAGATACACAAAAGGGTGTGAAAGAGACTAACTGGATCAAGGGCACTAAAACTTACCGATACAGAAATAAATCCCGTTTTTGTAAGGAATTTCACAGAAAAATACCCTGAAATATAAATTAAACATAAATGATCTCAATGAAGAGTCAGGTCTGCAAGGTATAATTTAGCACTGATACATTAACATATAGTCTTATCACTACTTATACCTGGTCTGGCTCAGTCATCTTCTTATTGGGTTTTCCATAGTATCGCAGTTTTGATTTATGCAAGATCCTCACAAGCAAAGCAGGAAAAACTTTCTATTAGACCACGTCATTTCAAGTTGAGAAAGGAAATCCTTCTGGTGTCTAGAATATAAAAAGAAACAACATCCTACTTAATGTATCATAGTAATTTCAGAATTCTATTTTATTAGTGGAAAATGGTAGCCAGATGAGACCCAAATCAACCCCTTCTCACCAGATAAGTCACTCTATATACTTCTCACATAGAAAACTTAGTGAAAAACAGACCCTAACAATAATGGCTCAAAGAACATGCACATATACTTTTAGTATATATATATTATACTAAAAGTATATTTTATATATATATATATATATATATATATATATATACTTTAGTATATTTATATATATATATATATATGTTATATATAGTAAGTATATATATATTTATGAGACTAAAATATGGGTAAATACCTACATTAGCTAACACATTTAAATGGAATGTTCCATCTAGAATACTCCACGTTGGCAAATGTGTAATTGCTTCCTGGAAGACTTGGATTGAAACTTACTTCCCTTAAGAAAAAAGTCAATGCCATGGAATATTTTCTCACTACTAAGTGCTTATCTATTTAATTCATATAATTTCCATGATATATTGCTCTATTGCCCTCACCTCAGTCTCATATGCGTAAGTTCAATTTTCCACAAACATTCCAGACAAGGCCTGTATCAGGACCTTCGCACTTGCTGTTCTTGGATATGAAATGTCTTCCTCAGATATCCGAGTGACTTGTTCTCCTTCAAGTTTTGCTCGAAGGTCACTTTCTGAGTAATATTAGCTCTAACCTAAACTGGTCCACTTATGTCCCTTCCCATTTTATTTTTCTACATACTATCAGCCTTATTACCTTTGAGTATGCAATGTAATTTACTTTGAAATGTTTTAATGTCCAAGACTGCTGCCAAACTGTTTAAAAGCTATTCATTATCTTTAAAAGACTTGTATTTCTAACTTTATTCTTTCTTGGGTTAAAAGCAATTGCATCTGCAATTTTCTCCACATTTTGCTCTCATAGCCTACAGTCCCAACTTTTAAAACCTGAACTTTTATTTGTTCCAATATTTATTTCTCTAAGGCATCCTCCACGTCCACTTTTATTTATATAATCTATCACCCGCTCAATTTGGCATGAAAACCACCCTTGTAATTTGTTTAAATGGCCTTTTATAATTACAGCTATACCAGTACTAACCCCTGCTCCCATTTTCGGTATTAGGTGTCTTGTGTAAATTTCCCTTCAGATTCTTCCAAAACATGACTAGTCCATTAAACATTACTAGGATCTGTGAGCCTAATATTGGATGTGACATAAAGTAGTGACTCCTTTTGTAATATGGTGAAAGAAATTGTAGCTCACCTCTGAAAAATCAAGAGTGTATGTGGAACACTCTTATCCAATGAAGGCGCATGCACCTTCTTTCCCAGTGGAATGAATTTAAGAGCTCCATACTTTTACAAAGCCAGAGTGGGAAGACCTATGGTTTCTGCTACAGGTGAGCCCAGACAGCCATGATCAGACATCTGCCCAGATGTTTACATCTTCCAAGATTGGGTAAAAATAACAACACTCACAACAACAAAAATTAATTAACTTCATAGAGTAGGCATATCTCCAAAATCTAAAAAGAAACTGTAGTTTGTCCTTAGGCACCGAGGAATCTGCGTAAATTCAGAGTTAAGTGGATTCATTATGAAAAGAATGAAAATAATAAACTGATATACAATATAAAAAGTCCGTATGCAATGCAATATTGTTTCTCAAACATTGTGGTCTCAGGACCCCTTGACAGTAAAATTACTGAAGACCTCAAAAAACTTTGGTTTATGTGGGTCGTATTTATCAATGCTAAGAAACAGAAATACATATTCTTTTAAAACAATAACAATAAACCTGTTACATATAATAAAAAGGTGCATTTTTTCAAAATGACCTCATTTTCCAAAACCGAAAATGTAGTGGGAAGTGTGGTATGGTTTTACATTTTGCAGATCTCATTAGTGTCTAGTTTAGTAGAGACAGCCGAAGAAATTATCTTTTCTTTGGCATTTATTCAGTCTGTTTCAATGTACTTGACGAGAATCTGGAAAGCGCCACACTATACTTCTGAGAGAATGGAAATTACAATAATAAAAGATCAAGCCTTAATAGTATTATTATGAGAATAATTTTCACATTGTGAATCCCTGAAAGCTCCTGGGAAATATCTAGGGTCCTTGGCCTATACAGCGGAAACCACTTCAAAAGAATAAAGCCAAGGACTGCAGAGAAGAATAAGGATAGAAACTGAAAGTAAAGAATTAGAAATCAGAAGAACTGGCAAACCCTCTTCCTTGGAAAAACGAATAAAAAGGTACAGCTTTAATACCTGCAATCATGAAGAAAGCAACAAAAGATAACACCCAGAATACGCTCACCTAGAAACATCAAGAAAATCGTTTTAAGGATTATATGATTACATATCACTATACATGAAACTATCAGGAAATTTATAATCTTTGAGAAACAAATGAATTACCAATACTGTTGCTCTAGGGAACGCTGGAATAGATCAATATCCATGGAACAAAATGAAAAGTTCACATCTAATAACCTTCCAAAATACACTAGGTTCATAGAGTTTTTTTTCAAAGAACAGCTTTCTCTAAAGCTGTTCTAGAGCAGAGTAAAATACAGAAAGTGTTCCAATTCATTTTATAAACTTAAATAAATCACCCCAAATTATAACAGAAGTAGTACAAAAGAGAAATGATACACCCCAAACATTTCTTTTAGTTTTGGAATGCTGTTTTTCTTTTTTTTTTTTTTTTTTTTACTTTTACAGAGTTTTGTTGTTTACAGATATCTATCATCCCAGATTAGTCATGTGTATATCCTTGGTCCGCATCTCTCCTCCACCCCAAAACATCTTTGATGGCATAAATCCTAAATATATTCAAATCCAATATAGCAGTACTTGAAAATGCATCATGATCAAGTAGAGTTCTAAACACCTTGTCTTGTTCAGGAGGAGAATATTATAAATAGTAAATGTTAGGTTTATGGGCTATTAAAGGGTTAATAAGGCAGGTGCGAACTCCTGGCCCTAAAGGGTCAGCATCATAGGGCCGGATGCTGATCTGCTGGCACCTGGGAGTCTCTCAAGGCCGGCGGTAAGGAGATCGCCCTGGCCATAAAGATTCTCCACTACATCTGCAAAGTAACAAGAACTGCATGCCCTCATGCCCACAGACAACTCAAGGACAGCAGACTCGTCACTAACTTCTTGCTCAGTTTAGACAAAGACTTCGTTTCTGCACCTGCTCTGATGATTCCACCTCCTCATTTTTTCTCCCTTTCCTCCCTAATAAAACATCCTCATCCCATGTCTGGGGTGCGACTTCACTGGCCCACCTCTTGGATCAGTGGATCTCTCCTGGGAACTCTTCCCAAATGCTCTTTCCCTATCAGCTTGATGTCCCTCGTGTCTCTGCGATTCTTACAGTAAGTAGTTCTGCAGATTGACCTAAAAGCTCAAAACAATATGTTAAAACATTAAAGAGAATAAAAATATTTTTGAAATCACGCGAAGAAAAAGTTTTAAACCGTAAAAAGAAAAAAAATTACATGAGACGTCCCTGATAGTCCAGTGGATAAAGCGTCTGCCTGTTGGATCCACGGCCTTGGAAGATCCCTCATGCTGAGGCGCGGCTGGGCGGCATGTCCAATTATGAGCCAGCGCTCTACAGCGCATGTGCCCAGAGCCAGTGCTGTGTAATGAGAGAGGCCACTGCGATGCAAGGCCCACATTTGCCAATGAATAAAGACGAATGAAAAATAAATGACGGAGCCGGAACCCGCCCGCTGCGAGGAGCCGCGGACGCCGCGAGGAGCCGCGGACGCCGCGAGGAGCCGCGGACGCCGCGAGGAGCCGCGAGGCGGATGCTAGTGTGTGAACTAGTATCACAGAACACCATAGCAAACCAGACATAGAGCCTACACTCCCTGACCAATCATCAAACCAAGGATCCTCAAAGCGGAAGCCCGGATTCCAAGACCCCACACTGATTATCAAAGAACATACAACACTACAGATTATTCACCTGTAAACAAGGTCTATCACCACCCAAGACACAAACCACTGAACCCTTCTACAAGGACAGAAACCCAAAGGAAGGGAGAATTCAACCAAGAAGCCTGGTGGGAATAAGAACTCCATACACACAGACACACACAAAGAAACAAAAATTAACCTAATAATGAAACGTCAGAGAAACACTGTACAAATGAAGGACCGAGCTAGAGAAACACCACTTCAAATGACAGAGGAGGAGATAGACAAGCTATCTGAAAGAGAATTCAGAAAAACTATACTAATGAGGATGCAAAACACCGAAAACAGAATATTAGAGGAAATTAGTGCATTGAGAAAAGACATGCAGGAAATGAAAAATAAGCAAATAGAGACCACCAACTCAATTGCTGAACTCAAAAATACTATAGAAGGTCTCAACAGTAGAGTATCAGAGGCTGAAGAACGGATAAGTGAGCTGGAAGACAGAATGGTGGAAATAAGTGCTGAAGAACAGAACAAAGCCCAAAGAATTAAAAGAACTGAGGATAGCCTCAGAGACCTATGGGACAATATTAAACGCACCAACATTAGAATTATAGGAGTTCCAGAAGAAGAAGAAGAGAAGAAAGACTATGAAAAAATTCTTGAAGAGGTTATAGTTAAAACCTTCCCAGCATGGGAAAGGAGATAGTCAACCAAGTCCAGGAAGCACAAAGAGTTCCATACAGGAGAAACCCCAGAAGAAACACACCAAGGCACATACTAATCAAACTAACGCAGACTAAATATAAAGACAGATTACTAAAAGCAGCTAGGAGCAAACAACAAATAACATATAAAGGAAACCCCATACGTTTAACTGCGGATCTCTCAACAGAAACCCTACAGGCCAGAAGAGAATGGCAAGATACATTTAAACGGCTAAAAGAGAATAACCTGCAACCACGAATTCTCTACCCAGCAAGAATCTCATTCAAAATCGATGGTGAAGTCAAAAGCTTCACAGACAAGCAAAAACTAAAAGAATTCTGTACCACAAAACCAGCCCTACAACAAGTGTTAAACGGCCTGATAGAGCCAATAAATACAAGAGTAGGAGAAGCCTTACAAATCAAACCCCAAATTTCTAAGAAGATGACAATAGGAACATTCGTATCAATAATTACTTTGAATGTAAATGGACTAAATGCACCAACCAAACGACACAGGCTGGCTGAATGGATCCAGAAGCAAGACCCATATATATGCTGTTTACAAGAGACCCACTTCAGACCTAGAGACACTCATAGACTGAAAGTGAAAGGCTGGAAAAAGATATTTCATGCAAATGGAAATCAAAAGAAAGCTGGAGTAGCAATCCTTATATCAGACAAAATAGACTTTAAAGTAAAGAAGATTCTAAGAGACAAGGCAGGTCACTACATCATGATTAAGGGATCTATCCAAGAGGAAGACATAACAGTCATGAATATCTACGCACCCAACACAGGGCCACCTCAATACATAAGACAGGTACTTTCAGACATAAAAGAAGAAATCAACAATAACACAATAATACTAGGAGACTTTAACACTCCTCTCACACCAATGGACAGATCAACAAAACAGAAAATTAATAAAGAAACACAAGCCTTAAATGCCACACTGGAAAAGATGGACCTCATCGATATCTTTAGGACGTTCCATCCAAAAGCAGAAGAATACACTTTCTTCTCAAGCGCTCACGGAACATTCTCCAGGATAGACCACATCTTGGGCCACAAATCTAACCTCAGTCAGTTCAAGAAAACCGAAATTATATCAACCATCTTCTCGGACCACAATGCAATGAGACTGGAGATCAACTACCAGAAAAAAAAACCCTAAAAACAGAAACACATGGAGATTAAACAATACATACCTAAAAAACCAACTGATCATTGAGGAAATCAAAGGAGAAATTAAACAATTCCTAGAAGAAAATGACAATGAACACACGACAGTGCAAAACCTATGGGATACAGCAAAAGCAGTTCTAAGAGGGAAATTTATAGCAATACAATCCCACCTCAAGAAACTAGGAAAATATGAAGCAGATGACCTAACTCTGCTTAAAACAGTTGGAGAAAGAAGAACAAAAACATCCCAGAGCCAGCAGAAGAAGAGAAATCATAAAGATCAGAGCAGAAATAAATGAGAAAGAAACAAAAGAAACAATAGTAAAGATAAATAAAACAAAAAGCTGGTTCTTTGAAAAGGTAAACAAAATTGACAAGCCACTGGCCAGACTCATTAAGAAAAAGAGAGAAGAACCAGATCAACAAAATCAAAAACAAAAAGGAGAGATTGCAACAGATAGTGCAGAAATCCAAAGGATTCTAAGAGACTATTATGAGCAACTCTATGGCAACAAACTGGACAACTTGGAAGAAATGGACAGTTTCTTGGACAGGATTAATCTCCCAAGACTGAGCCAGGAAGAAACAGAAACTTTGAACAACCCAATCACAAGCTCAGAAATCAACTTTGTGATTAAAAATCTACCCAAAAATAAAAGCCCAGGACCAGATGGCTTCACAGCCGAATTCTACCAAACATTTAAAGAAGAGCTAATGCCTGTCCTTCTAAAACTCTTTCAAAAAATTGCACAGGAAGGAAAACTCCCAAACACATTCTACGAGGCCACCATCACCCTGATACCCAAACCAGGCAAAGACAACACAAAAAAGGAAAACTATAGGCCAATTTCACTGATGAACTTAGATGCCAAGATCTTCAACAAAATCCTAGCAAACAGAATTCAACGACATGTCAAAAAACTCATACATCACGATCAAGTTGGGTTCATCCCAGGCATGCAAGGCTTCTTCAACATCCGCAAATCAATCAACGTGATACACCATATCAACAAGTTGAAAGACAAAAATCACATGATCATCTCAATAGATGCAGAAAAGCCTTCGACAAAGTACAACATCCATTTATGATCAAAACTCTTCAGAAAATGGGCATAGAAGGAACCTATCTCAACATAATAAAAGCCATCTATGAGAAACCCACAGCGAACATTATCCTCAATGGTGAAAAAATGAAAGCATTCCCTCTAAGATCAGGAACAAGACAGGGGTGCCCACTTTCACCACTGCTATTCAACATAGTCCTGGAAGTCCTAGCAACAGCAATAAGACAAGAGAAAGAAATCAAAGGAATCCAGATTGGAAAGGAAGAAGTCAAGCTCTCTCTTTTTGCAGACGACATGATATTATACATAGAAAATCCCAAAGACACGGTTACAAAGCTACTAGAACTAATCAATGAATTCAGCAAAGTTGCAGGATATAAAGTCAACACACAGAAGTCACTGGCATTCCTATACACAAACAATGAAAAATCAGAAAATGAAATCAAAGAGGCAATCCCCTTCACCATTGCAACCAAAAGAATCAAATATCTAGGAATAAACCTACCCAAAGAAACAAAAGAATTGTACACAGAAAATTACAAGACACTCATGAGAGACATTAAAGAAGACTTAAACAGATGGAGAGATATTCCATGTTCCTGGATTGGAAGAATCAATATTGTGAAAATGACCATACTTCCAAATATCATCTACAGATTCAATGCAATACCTATTCAACTACCACTGACATTTTCACAGAACTAGACCAAATAATAACACAGTTCATATGGAAACACAGAAGACCTCGAATAGCCAAAGCAATCCTGAGGAAGAAAAATGGAGTTGGAGGATCAGCCTCCTAACTTCAGACTCTACTACAAAGCAACAGTTCAGACAGATACTGGCAAACACATTCTACGAGGCCACCATCACCCTGATACCCAAACCAGGCAAAGACAACAGAAAAGGAAAACTATAGGCCAATTTCACTGATGAACTTAGATGCCAAGATCTTCAACAAAATCCTAGCAAACAGAATTCAACGACATGTCAAAAAACTCATACATCACGATCAAGTTGGGTTCATCCCAGGCATGCAAGGCTTCTTCAACATCCGCAAATCAATCAACGTGATACACCATATCAACAAGTTGAAAGACAAAAATCACATGATCATCTCAATAGATGCAGAAACAGCCTTCGACAAAGTACAACATCCATTTATGATCAAAACTCTTCAGAAAATGGGCATAGAAGGAACCTATCTCAACATAATAAAAGCCATCTATGAGAAACATACAGCGAACATTATTGTTACTGGTGAAAAACTGAAAGCATTCCCTCTAAGATCAGGAACAAGACAGGGGTGCCCACTTTCACCACTGCTATTCAACATAGTCCTGGAAGTCCTAGCAACAGCAATAAGACAAGAGAAAGAAATCAAAGGAATCCAGATTGGAAAGGAAGAAGTCAAGCTCTCTCTTTTTGCAGACGACATGATATTATACATAGAAAATCCCAAAGACACGGTTACAAAGCTACTAGAACTAATCAATGAATTCAGCAAAGTTGCAGGATATAAAGTCAACACACAGAAGTCACTGGCATTCCTATACACAAACAATGAAAAATCAGAAAATGAAATCAAAGAGGCAATCCCCTTCACCATTGCAACCAAAAGAATCAAATATCTAGGAATAAACCTACCCAAAGAAACAAAAGAATTGTACACAGAAAATTACAAGACACTCATGAGAGACATTAAAGAAGACTTAAACAGATGGAGAGATATTCCATGTTCCTGGATTGGAAGAATCAATATTGTGAAAATGACCATACTTCCAAATATCATCTACAGATTCAATGCAATACCTATTCAACTACCACTGACATTTTCACAGAACTAGACCAAATAATAACACAGTTCATATGGAAACACAGAAGACCTCGAATAGCCAAAGCAATCCTGAGGAAGAAAAATGGAGTTGGAGGATCAGCCTCCTAACTTCAGACTCTACTACAAAGCAACAGTTATCAAGACAGTATGGTACTGGCACAAAGACAGAACTATAGATCAATGGAACAAGATTGAGAACCCAGAGATCAACCCACGCACCTATGGGTACCTTTTTTTTGATAAAGGAGGAGAAACTATAAAATGGGACAAAGACAGCCTCTTTAACAAGTGGTGCTGGGAGAATTGGACAGCTACATGCAAAAAAATGAAATTGGAACATTCCCTGACGCCATACACTAAGATCAACTCAAAATGGATTAAAGACCTCAATGTAAGACCAGAAACCATCAAACTCTTAGAGGAGAATATAGGCAAAACCCTCAAGGACATCAATCAAAGCAAGATCTTCTTTGACCCACCAACTAAAATAGCAGAACTGAAAAGAAAAATGAACATATGGGACCTTATGAAACTTAAAAGCTTTTGTACAGCAAAAGAAATTACAAAAAAGTTCAACAGACACCCCACAGAGTGGGAGAAAATCATAGCAAATGAAACAACAGACAAAGAATTAATCTCCAAAATCTACAAGCAACTCAGACAACTCAGCACAGGGAAAATGAGCAGCCCAACAAAAAAACGGGAAAAAGATATAAAGAGACGCCTCTCCAAAGAGGACATACAGATGGTCCAAAAGCACATGAAACGATGCTCAAGCTCGCTTATTATTAGAGAAATGCAAATTAAAACCACAATGAGATACCACCTCACACCTGTCAGAATGGCCATCATCAACAAATCGACAGACAACAAATGCTGGAGAGGGTGTGGAGAAAAGGGAACCCTCTTGCATTGCTGGTGGGAATGTAAATTAATACAACCTCTATGGAAGACAATATGGAGATTCCTTAAAAAACTAAAAATAGAAGCACCCTATGACCCAGCAATCCCACTATTAGGCCTATATCCTGATGAAATCAAAACTGAAAGAGGCACCTGTACCCCAATGTTCATTGCAGCTCTCTATACAATAGCCAGAACATGGAAGCAACCTAGATGTCCATCGACAAAGGAATGGATCCAGAAGCTCTGGTACATATATACAATGGAATACTACTCAGCTGTTAAAAGAAATGCAGAAGACTCAGTCCTAATGAGGTGGCTGGCTCTAGAACCTATCTAAAAGTGAAGTAAGTCAAAGAAAGACAAGTATAGATCAATGGAACAAGATTGAGAACCCAGAGATCAACCCACGCACCTATGGGTACCTTTTTTTTGATAAAGGAGGAGAAACTATAAAATGGGACAAAGACAGCCTCTTTAACAAGTGGTGCTGGGAGAATTGGACAGCTACATGCAAAAAAATGAAATTGGAACATTCCCTGACGCCATACACTAAGATCAACTCAAAATGGATTAAAGATCTCAATGTAAGACCAGAAACCATCAAACTCTTAGAGGAGAATATAGGCAAAACCCTCAAGGACATCAATCAAAGCAAGATCTTCTTTGACCCACCAACTAAAATAGCAGAACTGAAAAGAAAAATGAACATATGGGACCTTATGAAACTTAAAAGCTTTTGTACAGCAAAAGAAATTACAAAAAAGTTCAACAGACACCCCACAGAGTGGGAGAAAATCATAGCAAATGAAACAACAGACAAAGAATTAATCTCCAAAATCTACAAGCAACTCAGACAACTCAGCACAGGGAAAATGAGCAGCCCAATCAAAAAATGGGAAAAAGATCTAAAGAGACGCCTCTCCAAAGAGGACATACAAATGGTCCAAAAATACATGAAACGATGCTCAACCTCGCTTATTATTAGAGAAATGCAAATTAAAACCACAATGAGATACCACCTCACACCTGTCAGAATGGCCATCATCAACAAATCGACAGACAACAAATGCTGGAGAGGGTGTGGAGAAAAGGGAACCCTCTTGCATTGCTGGTGGGAATGTAAATTAATACAACCTCTATGGAAGACAATATGGAGATTCCTTAAAAAACTAAAAATAGAAGCACCCTATGACCCAGCAATCCCACTATTAGGCCTATATCCTGATGAAATCAAAGCTGAAAGAGGCACCTGTACCCCAATGTTCATTGCAGCTCTCTATACAATAGCCAGAACATGGAAGCAACCTAGATGTCCATCGACAAAGGAATGGATCCAGAAGCTCTGGTACATATATACAATGGAATACTACTCAGCTGTTAAAAGAAATGCAGAAGACTCAGTCCTAATGAGGTGGCTGGCTCTAGAACCTATCATAAAAAGTGAAGTAAGTCAAAAAGAGAAAGACAAGTATAGTATACTAACTCATATATATGGGATCTAGTAAGATGGTCATGATAACACACACAGTGAACTCATGAAAAAACAGAGAATAGACATAAAGACATTGTAGAGACCGAACAATGGGAGGGAGTAACATGGGAACCTATACTGTCATGTGTAGAAAAGATAGCTATTGTCATTGTGCTAGGGGAATAGGAGTACCTACAACCACTTGGAGCAATGGTCTGGAGGGATGGGGGGAGGGGGAACCTGGGTGGGGAGAGGGTCAAGGGATATGCATCTGATTGATCTGGGAACATACATGTACAAAAATAAATAAATAAATAAATAAATAAATTTAATTAAAAAAGTGAAAAAATAAAATAAAATATGGAAGTCGGTTTTAAAATAAAAAAATAAATAAATAAATAAATGACGACTTAAATGCCAAAAAAAAAAAAAGAAAAAGAAAAATGGCATACACTAAACCAAGTAGGACTGTAAGAACAGGTACAAACAACATCAATTCCTTAAAATTTAATTGCATTAAATTCATCTTGAAAGAAAAATAATTGGTTTAGGTCAAAAGGCAAAATCTTAACTTTTTGACCTAAAAAGATCAAAATCTTAGGTGAAAAGGCAAAATTCTTCTATAGAAAGAAACCTAAAGCAAAATGGAAATAAAGTGATAAAGAAATACACAGTAAACCAAGTGATTATGAAAGTAAGTCCTTCGCACCAGAAGCATTAATATGTTAGAAATGGAAATTCCAGGAAGATGTGTACTGAATAAGAAAATGATGACAGCGTCCAGCGATCTGAATTTAAAACACTTGAGGTGACATAGATGCTCAGGATCTATGTTTCAGAATCATGCCCTAAATGCTAACTAAAAGGCCATGAAGTGGTAAACAGTCCCATCAGACAAAATGTAATGCGAGACAAGAAAGGACTAAGATTAATTCTATGTTGCTAGGAGTGAAATCCCTCAAGATAGAAACAAGCTATGCAACTTTACACCCTAAAGAAACACCTAAAGGTAAAGCTGATAGAAATATATGAAATGAACAAAACCACCATCATAAATAGAAGCCAATATTCTTCTCAAAGAAATGGGCAAAGAAAATCATTTTAAAATCAGGAGATGAACTATTTTAACTTGAATTTTAGAACCTGGTCTAATAAGGAACTGCATAGCTAATAAGCAAAGTTTTTCTCAACTTTTGGGTAAACAGAAACTCAAGTCTACAAGCAGAACACATAAGTAATGAGTAATAATAAAATCACTATACTTCACAACCTGGGGTATACAGCCAAAACTGGAACTGTGAAATTTAAGAACTGTTAAAGCTTTTGGAATAAATAGAGTAAATGAACCAAGTGTTCAACCCTAGGAGACAGTACCAAAATAAAAAAAAAATAGAACAAAAGATGTAAAAACATTTAAAGAGGAAAGTAGAAATAAGGTACAAATATCTCCCTGATACAGCCTTCTTAATTAGTAAAGCTAAAGTCTTATATTTGATTATCAGGGAAGTAAAAAAACCTCTGACAAGGCAAGCATTAAAAAGGGTGAAGACTCTGGCATGAGGAAGGTACTGAGGATGTAACTGACAAGACAGAGGTTTAAATGTAGATTAGGTACAACTCTGAGATCTAGGTGAAATTAGGAAGTGAAATATCAGCTCTCAGAAATGCCCTGAAGGGCTTCCTGGTGGTCAATGGGTAAAGAGTTCACCTTGCAGTACAAGGGACACCGATGTGATCCCTGACCCTGACCGGGAAGATCCCACAAGGGCCGGTATGTCCAATGAAGAGCCTGGACATGCACGCATCCAGAGCCAGTGCTCTGCAATGAGAGAGGCCACTGCAATGGAAGGCCCACACAAGAATAAACGTGGATGAAAAATAAATGATGACTTAGAGGCAAAACGAAATATAAAATGAAAAATGAAAAGAAAAAAAAAAGTACTCAAAAGAAGCATTACTGGTTTCACTACTTTTTAAAAACTTGAAAAGGAATCATTCTCCCAACTCCCCATCCTCAGCCAAGGTCCCTAGTTCTAATCGTTTGACGACCAAATCTTCAATGAACACAGGATTTCTCTAAGTACAGAAAAACAGATAAGTTTCCTAACTCATTCTACTAGACTAATAGTAATTGATCTGGTGTCAACATTGGACTGAAATAGTACTCTCACATAAAATAACAAGCGGGACCAAGTAGAAACTAGTGGTTCCACTTCAGCAAATCTATGAACATACTTTATTTCATCCATTCCGTTATTCAAGAAACTCTTATCAGCTACCTACTATGTGCCAGACATTTTCTGGGTATAGGAGAAATTGCCCACAGCAGAAAAACAAAAACAAAATGCTTGCCATGGAGGAACTTATAAACTTGAGAGAGGAGAAAGATAACAAACAAATTTCAGCTTGCTATCAATTCTATCGTGGTGATGAAATAACTGATACTCAGGATAAATACAGCCTGCTCCCAGGTTTTGATCATTAAATAACCCATCCATTTCCGTATTTTCTGTGGCTACTTGACATTGAATAGCTGCAGCAGAAACCTTAGGTCTCAGAAAGACAAAAGATTTACTCTCTCTCTTCATAGAGTTTGCCTTAGGGTCAACATTGACCCCAGTAGGGGTCTAGATTTCCATCTAAGTTTAGGCAGAGGGGTTTAGGCAAGAGAATAGTACAGTCTAACTTACATTTCATTTGTCACCAAGGCCCTCTGGTTTCAGGATCTTAGTTCCCCCAACCAGGGATCCAACCCACAAACCAAGCAGTGAATGCAGAGTCCTAACAACGAGACTCCAGCTCAGGAATTCTCCTAACTTCCATTTTAAAAGCAGTCTCTGAAGCACTCGTGTTTACCTCTGGAACAGGGTACTGAACCAGGAGAGGAAGACTTCTGGGATTCCTGAAATGATCTATTTCTTGGTCTGGGTGGGTGGTTACAGAGATAAATATACATAGATACACGTTTCAGATTTTCTGCTTACTGTCTATACAGTATACCTAATACTTTTGAAAGTACACAATCACACCACAAATTTAAGAGAATACGGACAGAGTGGGAGAAAATAATTTGCAAGGTACAGCATGTAAAAACTTAATACCCAGTAGCAAGGAAATCCTATAAATTAAAGTAGAAAGATACAATTAAAAATAATAGTACAAAATGGGGAAATGGGCACTCTACTATACAGAGAGATGGAAATGTAAAGTAGTACCACCTTTTCAGAAGCTGCTTTGTCAATACCCATGGAAAATTCAAATACTCTTTAACCCAGCAATTTCAGTTCCAGGAAACCATCCATTCAACAAAAATACTTGAATACAGTGAAGGGTCTTTAACCCCATCCAAACACTTTATTCTGAAAATGTGCAAACATGCAACAAACCTGAAAGAACACCAGTATGTCTAGATTTGGTCATCAGCATGTTGTTCTACTTGGGTCTTGTACTTTGAATACGACATACTTTCACATATAAAGTTCGGAGTTTTTAGCACCTGACCTTGCCTTTTGTAATAAAAAATATGATTTCAATAATGAATACATATTACTTTCATAATCAGAGAAATGAAATAATTTTTTTACAATTATTCCCCTAAAATCTTCTAGAGCACCAAATTCTCATTTGTACATTCAATTCTAAAAACAAAAATGATCAAGAGTAGTAATGCACTACTGCCTTATTCCATGCTTAAGATCTAAAACATCATTCCATTATTTCATCCCTGAAATGACTCTTACTTTTAAAATTTAATCTTATTAAAATATTATTTAATATTTAAAAAATCATCCTTAACTGCACATTTCTACAGCTATCTTCTTTTCCTTGGAACTGAATATTACTTTAATTGCATATTTTCATCCCAGTTATCTTTTCACTTTCAAGTTTGTTGCTCCTACACAGCACAGCATCATTATTGCGATGTTATGGGAAAAACCTAAAAGCAACTATCTTCTTTGGAAAGCATGAGACTGCGGAAGCCAAATATAGGATGCATAGCTTAGCTGATTAAAACACAGTGCTAATGAGATCAAGGCTATTTTCCAGTTAATATTCTTGTGGATCAATTATACAGAAGATGCTGCCTCTGAACTCGTTAAGTCTTTTGTGAGTACTTACACACAGGATAAACACTGTGCTAGGCATGGGGCTACAGAAAGGAGTAACATTTAGTCCTTGCCCTCTAGGCAAGTGTGTCTCCTGCATATTAGCCTTTCACCACAAGGAATATGAACTAAGCCTGAGAAATGAATCGCACATATCCATTTCCATGGCCAGTAGTAGAAAACAATAATTTCCAAATTGCATTCTGAACTGATACTGAGTTAGTAGAATAGCTTCCTATAGAGAAAAGACCATTTCTTTGCTTTCAATGTCCAATAGTTTGTAATATTATAAACTGTATCTGTTTTGCCATTTCTGAGTTTCATAGTACTATTTAAAAAATTGGTAGCCAGAAATGGACTAGAGTTGGAGGGAGAGAAGAAGTATTATGTGGCAAAAATCACTTTGAAGTGGGAATCACACCGCGAGGGTGCAGCTTTTGCTTGAAGGAGACAGGGCTGTACTAAGCTTCTAAAATCAATTCTGGCAAAGGAACATGACTACATTTCCCCTGCTATCCTTATGGAATTTTCAAACCAGCTACTAATTTCACTGTTTTTCCAAAAATCATAACACCTCTCTCTTCATTAACTCTTTTTTAAAAAAACATTTTTGCTAAATTTTGGCCTCTTTTAGTGTTTTTTAATTTATTTTCATCCATCTTTATTCTTTGGCCTGTGTGGTCCTCCACGCAGTGTCCTCTCTCACTCCAGAGCACTGGCTCTGGGCACATGCCATCTAGAGCGCTGGCTGTAATTGGACACACCAGTCTAGCTGCTCCATGGCACATGGGATCTTCCCGGGCCAGGGATTCAACTGGTACCCCTTGCACTGCAAGGTGGATTCTTCACCCACTGGATCACCAGGGAAGCTCCTGCTAGAAGGTTTTGAAGGTAATATTACTTTAGGGAATAGGTGACACATTTGATATGGCACCAAAAAACTTCAGGCAGTTGGAACCTTCAGGAAACAGCACATTAAAGACACTAGAAAATTAGAAAGAATACTCTTCAAAAGGTTATAGATGCATGATTTGTTGATGGCATGCCATATTCATGGGTAAACCATTTTAGAATAAAAAAAATTTAGTCCTGGCCTTCCATGGTGATCCAATAGATAAAGACACCGCCTTGCAGTGCAAGGGACGCTGGTTCGATCCCTGGCCTGGGAAGATCCCATGTGCCACGGAGCTGGCTGGACCAATGTGTCCAACTACCTAGCCAGTGCTCTGGAGCACGTGTACCCAGAGTCAGTGCTCTGCAACAAAAAGAAGCCACTGTAATGGGAGGCCCACAAAGGCCAGAACAAAGATGGAAATAAATGAAAGACCAATCGAAGTGCCCCCAGAGAAATGTCACAAAAAGATACCTAGTTCTGCCACGTCTATTCTGATTTCCACAAGTGGTAATGCTTAGCACATCGTGAAGAACCCAAAGGCTAGATGAGCATTTCTAATTTCTGGATTTAGCAGCCCTTGTCCTCTTTAAAGTTATTGAGGACTCCAAAGAACTTTTCTTTACATAGATTATTTCTATTCATATTAACCATATTAGAAATTAACAGGAATTTTACAAATATATATTTCTTTACTCTTTAAAATAACAGCCATATATAGATGATGATAATTAACATTTTTATTAAAGAGACCCATTTTCCCCAAAATGTCATGAGTGGCACTGTCATTTATACAAACCTCTTTAATGTCAGACTTGAGAGAAGACAGTTGGATCTTCATATGTGTTTCTGTATTAGATCTATGATCTGTTTCTCTGGTTGAAATATATGAATTTAGGACTTCCCTGGTGGTCCAGTGGCTAAAACCCTGTGCTCTCAATTCTGGGGACCTGGGTTCAATCCCTGGTCAGGGAACTAGATCCCACATACCATGACTAGGACCCAGTGCAACCAAATAAATACATTTTTTAAAGAAATTAAAAAGAAAAGAAATATATGAATTTAAAACTATACCCAATCAAATAAATAATTAGAAGATTGAAGAGTGTTACATAACCTTTTGAAATCATTGTACTTATTCTTTTATGTTACAACAAAACTCAGTAAGTGGCATTTTCTGAAAGATTAGGCACAAAGGGAGAATTTGAAGCCCTATCAAACAATTCTCTGTACTTGGCTAAAGGAAAATCCATTGAGTGGATCCTTTATCTATGTACGGCATTCATTGGCCATCAGAGTACTGGCTCACAAAATTATGTAGACTTTAAAAATGGTGACTCATTTCAAGATCATACAATTTCAAAAATCATGGTTGTTCATATCAGCACAGGTCTCATTGGGTAAGTATACGTTTTAGACAATGATCAAGCTCATGGGGTAGGTAAAAGCTTTCCCAAATCCTAACTCTTCATTGAACACGTCAACTTTTATCATTAGCAGCAAATGCTGTCATTGTTTTCTTTGAAAGGACAGATTCACTTAGTTCATTTTTGAGAAAAGGTTTTCCAAATATCCTGGGCTGAATACCCATTGTTTGTCAGTAGTTCAAGTTAAAAAGGAGTGGTTTGGAGAAAACAGCTCGTTCAGCTCACAACTCAGTCATATGAGTGCTTTGCAGCTACTTCCCATTGGAACTACAAGGAACAGGAAAAAAAAGAAGTGTGTAGAGATTTAACAGAATTAATCTCACTGCTCCATAAGAGAGTCCTAAATGAAACTGGCATTTTCTTTTTACTGAAAATGCAGGATGTATAGTATTTGATAGGGCTAGCTGCTTCTGTCTTAGTTGGTGTTATGGTGCCAGTCGTCTCTTCCCCATCGTTGCTTTTAAACCAAGTGGATATGTCAACAGAGTGAATTCTGCAAATAATGTCTACATACTTTTAGGAAAATAGTTATGGCCTCATGGGCCCTGAAGGAATCTCAGGCACCAGTGCTTGGAAATCGTAGTTTGAAAACTGTAGGACTCGATCAATGATCTTCAGGCTTTAATATGCATGAACATTACTTGGGAAACCAGTTAAAACATTGAACTTCCTGGACCTCATTCCCTGTTTCCGTATGTCTGCGGTGAGGATTGGGAAGCTGCAGTTGTACAAGTTCTGTGCGTTCTTTGACCTCACGTGGCCTGTGGGCCATACTTTTAGGAGTACTAGACTGGCGTTTGGTTACAGCTTGATCAGAGTTATGGACGGCCACGGAGTTTGAAGACAGTGCTCCAAGTACATAAAGAAGGTGTCAGTCGATCCGTCGTGTCCGACTATTTCCTTATGAGGCTCTCACTATTACTGTGATAGTGCTACCCTATTTTCTATACAGCAGGAACTAAAACACCATTAAATACCAACTATAATAACTGACTATACTAAAACTTCTGACTATGTGGATTACAACAAACTGGAAAATTCTTAAAGACATGGAATTCCAGACCACTTTGTCTCCTAGAAACCTGTATGCAGGGCAAGAAGCACCAGTCAGCATCAGACATGGAACAATGTACTAGTTCCAAACTGGGCAAGGAGTACATCAAGGCCATATAAGGACACCCTGATTATTTGACTTCGATGCAGAGTCCATCACATCACATAAAATGTCAGGCTGGATGAAGTTCAAGGTGGAATCGAGATTGCTGTGAGAAATACTAGTAACCTCAGGTATGCAGATGACACCACCCTTATGACAGAAAGCAAAGAGGAACTAAGGAGCCTCTTGATGAAGGTGAAAGAGGGCAGTGAAAAATCCGGCCAAACACTGAACATTCAAAATAGGAAGATCATGGCATCCAATCCCATCACTTCATAGCAAATATAAGAAATGGAAAGAGTGACAGACTGTATTTTCATGGGCCCCAAATCTCTGCAGTGACTGTAGCCACAACATTGGAAAATGCCTGATCCTTGAAGAAAGCTCCGACAAACCTAGGCAGCCTATCAAAAGCAGACATCATTTTGCAGACAAAGGGCCAACTCAGTTCAGTTCCATTGCTCAGTCATGCCTGAGTCTTTGCAATTCCATCAACTGCAGCACACCAGGCTTCCCTGTCCTTCACAATCTTCTGGAGCTTGCTCAAACTCATATCTATTGAGTCATGTCCAGATGACTCAGTGATGTCTTCCAACCATCTCATCCTCTGTAGTCCCTGTCTCATTTTGCCTCCTATTTTTCCCAACATCGGTCTCTTTTCCAGGAGTCATCTGTTCCAATCAGGTGGCCAAAGTTTTGGAGTTTCAGCATCTTCAAATTACTTTTAAAAGGATAAACTCTACTAAGGACAATAGATCTATTTCGGCAAGGCCAAAGGAATTAACATATACCCCAAATAAAACAGATTATTGACTCTTCCTTTAAAGGTTTCAAAGTTTGTGTCATATGGTTTAGGCGTGTGGATTTCAAAGGAAAGTGGCATTCCAGAGAGGTTCCAGGATAGTACGAATTTGCGGCTCTGTTCACCCTAAAGAGAAGTTATCTCCAATGTTTTGAGGGAATAAACTAAACTAACCTGCCTGACATGTCCACACAGTGCAAACAAAGAACAGACTGAAAATGTTGAATAACCAGCAAAGCTCTGATGCAAATCAGTCGTCACAGGAGACTGCAAAGAGCATAATACAACCATCAGCTCTTGAAAGGAAGTTTTCTTTCTTAAGGAAAATAACTCTGGCATGCTCCTTCTAAATTAAAGAATCATTTGGCCTTATTATTTTAAGATACACTTTCCACCTCAGAAATGGATGATTCACACTGAAAAGCAATTCTTTTCTCTCAATGATCCAACCCAATTATAAAAATACAAAGCAGAAACAAACTCTTCTTTTGCATGTGGGATTCTCTTTTAAAATGTTAACACAATACTTAATGAAACTCAGATTATCTCCCACAGTGGGTGGGGTGGCTAGAAAGCTTACACAAGCAGATATTAGTTATTTGTATACTAATGCTAAAGAATTGTTGATCCTTTCTTCAGCTCTTTGAGCCCTGTTTTAAAGGTGTAATGGAAAATAACATTTCTGTTATAAAACATAACTTGAGCTTTAGTTTTCTGATATGAGGGCAATTCTCAAAAATTAATGATTACTATTCCTAAGATGTTACTATGTGTGAGGTGCATTTAAGATACTTCTATACATTGTAAAGGGCAGTTGCGGATTGTGGGGAAAAAAACAAGCTTAAAATGAATCTAGTGTATCCTCTAAGGCTGGACATCCTTGGTGGAATCCATACAAGCTTACATTTAAATCAATGAAACATTCGAATAATTAGTTTAAGACAGGCGTTAAGTACTTTGTAAAAGCTCCTGTTTCTTTCTCTAATGTATGTTCAAACCACGATTTCCTTAGGAGGCTCTCACCATTACTGTGATAGTGCTACCCTATTTTCTATACAGCAGAAACTAAAACACCATTAAATACCAACTATAATAACTGACTATACTAAAACCTTTGACTATTTGGATCACAACAAACTGGAAAATTCTTAAAGACATGGGAATTCCAGACCACTTTATTTGTCTCCTAAGAAACCTGTATGCAGGGCAAGAAGCACCAGTCAGCACCAGACATGGAACAATGTACTAGTTCCAAACTGGGCAAGAGTACATCAAGGCCATATACGGTCACCCTGATTATTTAACTTCGATGCAGAGTCCATCACATCACATAAAATGTCAGACTGGATGAAGCACAAGCTGGAATCCGATTGCTGTGAGAAATACTAGTAACCTCAGGTATGCAGATGACACCACCCTTATGACAGAAAGCAAAGAGGAACTAAGGAGCCTCTTGATGAAGGTGAAAGAGGGCAGTGAAAAGCCGGACAAACACTGAACATTCAAAATAGGAAGATCATGGCATCCAATCCCATCACTTCATAGCAAATATAAGGGGGAAATGGAAAGAGTGACAGACTGTATTTTCATGGGCCCCAAATCTCTGCAGTGACTGTAGCCACAACATTGACAAATGCCTGGCCCTTTGGGAAGAAAGCTCCGACAAACCTAGACAGCCTATCAAAAGCAGACATCTTTTGCAGACAAAGGTCCAACTCAGTTCAGTTCCATTGCTCAGTCATGCCTGAGTCTTTGCAATTCCATCAACTGCAGCACACCAGGCTTCCCTGTCCTTCACAATCTTCTGGAGCTTGCTCAAACTCATGTCTATTGAGTCATGTCCAGATGACTCAGTGATGTCTTCCAACCATCTCATCCTCTGTAGTCCCTGTCTCATTTTGCCTCCTATTTTTCCCAACATCGGTCTCTTTTCCAGGGAGTCATCTGTTCCAATCAGGTGGCCAAAGTATTGGAGTTTCAGCATCATTCCTTCCAATGATGCTGGGTTGATTTCCCTTCGGATTGACTGGCTTGATCTCCTTGCAGTCTAAGGGCCTCTCAAGAACCTTCTCCAGCACCGCATTGCAAAGTCATCAATTCTCTGGTGCTCAACCTTCTTGATGGTTCAGCTCTCACATCCATACATGACTACTGGGAAAACCATAGCTTTGACTATATGGACTTTTGTCACCAATGTGATGTCTCTGCTCTCATTCTGCTGTCTAGGTTTGCCATAGCTTTTCCTCCAAGGAGCAAACATCTTTCACTTTCATGACTGCAGTCACATAGGTCCATATAGTCAACGCCATTCTTTTTCCAGTAGTCATGTATGAATGAGAGTTGGACCATAACGAAGACCGAGCACCAAAGAATTGAGGCTTTCAAACTGCTGGAGAAGACTCTTAAGAGTCTCTCAGACAGCAAGGAGATCAAACCAATCAATCCTAAAGGAAATCAACCCTGAATATTCATTGGGAGGACTGATACTGAAGCTCCAATACTTCGGCCACCTGATGAAAAGAACTGACTCATTGGAAGAGACTGTGACGCTGGGCAAAACTGAAGACAAAGGGAGACAAGGGAGGCAGAGGATGAGATAGCTGGATGGCATCACCAACTCAATGGACATGAGTTTGAGCATATTCTGAGTGATAGTGAAGGACAGGGAAGCCTATTCTGCTTCTGCCCATGAGGTGACAAACAGTTGGACTGAGTGACTGAACAACACACGCCAATAAAAATTTTAAAAACTTATCAAATTGTATACTTTAAATATGTACAGGTCGTTTTGTGAGATTTATCTCAATGAAGCTGTTAAAAAATGTAAAAGACTCAGTGAAACTATCTGTGGCTGAGTTTTGAAATATTTTATTTCCGTTTGCAATCACATAGTCCAAGTCAAAGGTTAGAGATAGATTAAAAAAAAAAAAAAAAAGCCAGCACTGAAAACCTTCATTATATGTGCCAGAGAAAAAAAAAATAACAAAGTAAATGATTTCTCAATTTTCAAACAGCCTAATCAC
>JAIOJX010000018.1:9821682-9856682 GCA_022376925.1 Tragulus kanchil | reverse complement strand
TCGAGTGTCTAGACCTTAGAGTTATGATAACAATCATGTGAATTATTGCCATTCTAACATAATATAACAATGATGTATGTGACTATAGAGGGTAGTATTAAATAAAGAGCGGATAGATAGACAAACCTAGAAATACCATAGAGACATATATTAGAGAATATAATTGTTCTTCTGTGGTGATAATTGACATTTCTCAATTATTTGGGTTCTAGTTTTCTAAGTGAAAGAGAATTAGTAACTTTGCTTAAACATTATATTTAGTATATGTTCAAGACTAAGCTAGAAATATGAATAGCAAAGAAATATTATTGTACATGAACAATCATAGTATTTACACTTCAAGTACAAAAGAGATTTTTGTGTGTGTGTTGAGCTGTTTGGCTTTGCATATTGGGAAAAAAAAACTTATGGTCATGAAAACTAGACAGAAGGTCGTTAAGTCAGTAGGGCCTATTAGGAGAAAAATAGTGCAGTGCATGTGGATCCATGGACCCAGAGGCGGACCCCTGTGGTCATTTGTATTAGCTTCACAGAAAATATAAATGTATTAAATATGTCATTATTTTAACAAAGAACATTTGTAAAGAAGTGAATAACCCAAAACCATTTTTCTTTAAGAACCAAGGGATACCCCTGGATAATTCAGGCTCAGTACTTAAGTTTTAAAACAATTTTTACCTCATTTCTCTAATTATGTAAGAGAGGCATATGATAAAACCATACATTTTATAACATTTATGATTATTTTTGATGAAGAGAACAGTTTATCTAAACTTCTCAAATTTTTATGTTCATGTATAGATCAGATATACTAATATTATCTTCACATAGTTCAAAATTATGAAAAATTTTTAAGTATGCGCTTCAATTAGGTTGAATCATAATTGTGACAAATGATTTTATAGTAACAATAATTACCTTGCTTGGTATTTCAGATTAAGCAAATTTTACATTATCTTTATTTAGCTTTAAGATCTGAGGATAACATATAAACAGAGTGAATTAACCTTTGTATGTTTGAGTAATTTCTAGGTAAAACAACATGTTAAAAGTTCAGTCAAAAGGACTGGGTATACGTGTGTTCTGTATTTTCATCTTATCGAGTGTCTAGACCTTAGAGTTATGATAACAATCATGTGAATTATTGCCATTCTAACATAATATAACAATGATGTATGCGACTATAGAGGGTAGTATTAAATAAAGAGCGGATAGATGACAAACCTCAAAATACCATAGAGACATTTATAAGAGAATACAATTATTCTTCTGTGGTGATAATTGACATTTCTCAATTATTTGGGTTCTAGTTTTCTAAGTGAAAGAGAATTAGTAACTTTGCTTAAACATTATATTTAGTATATGTTCAAGACTAAGCTAGAAATATGAATAGCAAAGAAATATTATTGTACATGAACAATCATAGTATTTACACTTCAAGTACAAAAGAGTTTTTGCATGTGTGTTGAGCTGTTTGGCTTTGCATATTGAAAGAGAAGGCAAAAAGAACAAAACTTAATGGTCATGAAAATTCTAGACAGTTTCCAGAAAGTGTACTTCATTATCTTTTTATATTTTCTACAAATAAGGACCCTCAACATAAACCATAAAATATACTGAAACTTTGAAAAGTCTGCTCAGCTGGGTGGGTGTATTTATATCAAAAGAGATATAATTACTCACTTTCAAATATCATACGAAGACAAGTTTAGAATTCGTTTTATTCATTGCCCAAATAGCAAGTTTGTCTAGAAGTACCTCAGTCTAGTGTGTTCATGAAAGAGTAGAGGGTGTCCCTGGTGTCTCTGTGGTAAAGAATCTGCTTGCCAATGCAGGAGAGATGGGTTCAATCCCTAGGTGGGAAAAATCCTCTGGAGAACAGAATGGTTACCCACTCAAGGATTCTTGCCTAGAGAATACGATGGGAAGAGGGGCCTGGCTAAGAGCAGCAGAAACACAGCCTCCTGAGTTGGCATTATGCAGAGAACTCTGAGACATTCTTTGTACCAAAAACAAAACCCAAATTCTCTAGTACTGTCTGTAGACCAGAAACAGCTGAGGTTCCATAGCAGATTAATAACACAAGTGCTAGTGGGACAAGAACATAGAATTAAGTAAGCGATGAAAGAAATCTAATTGTGATTAGGCTGTTTGAAAATTGCAGAAATCATACTTTGTTATATTTTTCTCTGGCACATATAATGAAGGTTTTCAGTGCTGGCGTTTTTTTTTTTTTTTTTAAATCTATCTCTAACCTTTGACTTAGACTATGTGATTGCAAATGGAAACAAAATATTTCAAAACTCAGCCATAGATAGTTTCACTGAGTCTTTTACATTTTTAACAGCCTCATTGAGACAAATGTCACCAAACAAACTGTACATATTTAAATTATACAACTTGATGAGTTTTTATAATTTTTATTGGTGTGTGTTGTTCAGTCACTCAGTCCAACTGTTTGTCACCTCATGGACAGAAGCAGAACAGGCTTCCCTGTCCTTCACTGTCACTCAGAATATGCTCAAACTCATGTCCATTGAGTTGGTGATGCCATCGAGATCTCTCATCCTCTGCCTTCCTTGTCTCCCTTTGTCTTCAGTTTTGCCCAGAGTCACGGTCTCTTCCAATGAGTCAGTTCGTTACATCAGGTGGCCAAAATATTGGAGATACAGTATCAGTCCTCCCAATGAATATTCAGCTGGGTGGGTGTATTTATATCAAAAGAGATATAATTACTCACTTTCAAATATCATACGAAGACAAGTTTAGAATTCGTTTTATTCATTGCCCAAATAGCAAGTTTGTCTAGAAGTACCTCAGTCTAGTGTGTTCATGAAAGAGTAGAGGGTGTCCCTGGTGTCTCTGTGGTAAAGAATCTGCTTGCCAATGCAGGAGAGATGGGTTCAATCCCTAGGTGGGAAAAATCCTCTGGAGAACAGAATGGTTACCCACTCAAGGATTCTTGCCTAGAGAATACGATGGGAAGAGGGGCCTGGCTAAGAGCAGCAGAAACACAGCCTCCTGAGTTGGCATTATTCAGAGAACTCTGAGACATTCTTTGTACCAAAAACAAAACCCAAATTCTCTAGTACTGTCTGTAGACCAGAAACAGCTGAGGTTCCATAGCAGATTAATAACACAAGTGCTAGTGGGACAAGAACATAGAATTAAGTAAGCGATGAAAGAAATCTAATTGTGATTAGGCTGTTTGAAAATTGCAGAAATCATACTTTGTTATATTTTTCTCTGGCACATATAATGAAGGTTTTCAGTGCTGGCGTTTTTTTTTTTTTTTTTAAATCTATCTCTAACCTTTGACTTAGACTATGTGATTGCAAATGGAAACAAAATATTTCAAAACTCAGCCATAGATAGTTTCACTGAGTCTTTTACATTTTTAACAGCCTCATTGAGACAAATGTCACCAAACAAACTGTACATATTTAAATTATACAACTTGATGAGTTTTTAAAATTTTTATTGGTGTGTGTTGTTCAGTCACTCAGTCCAACTGTTTGTCACCTCATGGACAGAAGCAGAACAGGCTTCCCTGTCCTTCACTGTCACTCAGAATATGCTCAAACTCATGTCCATTGAGTTGGTGATGCCATCGAGATCTCTCATCCTCTGCCTTCCTTGTCTGCCTTTGCCTTCTCTTTTTCCCAGTGTCACGGTCTCTTCCAATGAGTCAGTTCGTTACATCAGGTGGCCAAAATATTGGAGATACAGTATCAGTCCTCCCAATGAATATTCAGGGTTGATTTTCTTTAGGATTGATTGGTTAGAGCTCCTTGCTGTCTGAAAGACTCTTAAGAGGCTTCTCCAGCAGTTTGAGAGCCTCAGTTCTTTGGTGCTCAGCCTTCTGTATGGTCCAACTCTCATTCATACATGACTACTGGAAAAGAAAGGCTTTGACTATATGGACCTAGGTGACTGCAGTCATGAAAGTAAAAGATGCTTGCTCCTTGGAAGAAAAGCTATGGCAAACCTAGACCGCATACTGAGAGCAGAGACATCACATTGGTGACAAAAGTCCATATAGTCAAAGCTGTGGTTTTCCCAGTAGTCATGTATGGATGTGAGAGCTGAACCATCAAGAAGGATTGAGAACCAGAGAATCGACGCCCTTGAAATGCGGTGTTGGAGAAGGTTCTTGAGAATCTCTTGGACTGCAAGGAGATCAAGCCGGTCAATCCTAAAGGAATCAACCCAGCATCATTGGAAGGAATGATGCTGAAACTCCAATACTTTGGCCACCTGATCTGAACAGATGACTCACTGGAAAAGAGACCAATGTTGGGGAAAATAGGAGGCAAAATGAGACAGGGACTACAGAGGATGAGATGGTTGGAAGACATCACTGAGTCATCTGGACATGACTCAATAGACATGAGTTTGAGCAAGCTCCAGAAGATTGTGAAGGACAGGGAAGCCTGATGTGCTGCAGTTGATGGAATTGCAAAACTCAGGCATGACTGAGCAATGGAACTGAACTGAGTTGGCCCTTTGTCTGCAAAATGATGTCTGCTTTTGATAGGCTGCCTAGGTTTGTCGGAGCTTTCTTCCAAGGATCAGGCATTTTCAATGTTGTGGCTACAGTCACTGCAGAGATTTGGGGCCCATGAAAATACAGTCTGTCACTCTTTCCATTTCCTTATATTTGCTATGAAGTGATGGGATTGGATGCCATGATCTTCCTATTTTGAATGTTCAGTGTTTGTCCGGCTTTTCACTGCCCTCTTTCACCTTCATCAAGAGGCTCCTTAGTTCCTCTTTGCAGTCTGTCATAAGGGTGGTGTCATCTGCATATCTGAGGTTACTAGTATTTGTCACAGCAATCTCGATTCCAGCTTGAACTTCATCCAGCCTGACATTTTATGTGATGTGATGGACTCTGCATCGAAGTCAAATAATCAGGGTGACCGTATATGGCCTTGATGTACTCCTTGCCCAGTTTGGAACTAGTACATTGTTCCATGTCTGATGCTGACTGGTGCTTCTTGCCCTGCATACAGGTTTCTAGGAGACAAAGTGGTCTGGAATTCCCATGTCTTTAAGAATTTTCCAGTTTGTTGTGATCCACATAGTCAGAAGTTTTAGTATAGTCAGTTATTATAGTTGGTATTTAATGGTGTTTTAGTTCCTGCTGTATAGAAAATAGGGTAGCACTATCACAGTAATAGTGAGAGCCTCATAAGGAAATAGTCAGACACGACGGATCGACTGACACCTTCTTTATGTACTTGGAGCACTGTCTTCAAACTCCGTGGCCGTCCATAACTCTGATCAAGCTGTAACCAAACGCCAGTCTAGTACTCCTAAAAGTATGGCCCACAGGCCACTTGAGGTCAAAGAACGCACAGAACTTGTTCAACTGCAGCTTCCCAATCCTCACCGCAGACATACGGAAACAGGGAATGAGGTCCAGGAAGTTCAATGTTCTAACTGGTTTCCCAAGTAATGTTCATGCATATTAAAGCCTGAAGATCATTGATCGAGTCCTACAGTTTTCAAACTACGATTTCCAAGCACTGGTGCCTGAGATTCCTTCAGGGGCCCATGAGGCCATAACTATTTTCCTAAAAGTATGTAGACATTATTTGCAGAATTCACTCTGTTGACATATCCACTTGGTTTAAAAGCAACGATGGGGAAGAGACGACTGGCACCATAACACCAACTAAGACAGAAGCAGCAAGCCCTATCAAATACTATACTTCCCTGCATTTGCAGTAAAAAGAAAATGCCAGTTTCATTTAGGACTCTCTTATGGAGCAGTGAGATTAATTCTGTTAAATCTCTACACACTTCTTTTTTTTCCTGTTCCTTGTAGTTCCAATGGGAAGTAGCTGCAAAGCACTCATATGACTGAGTTGTGAGCTGAACGAGCTGTTTTCTCCAAACCACTCCTTTTTAACTTGAACTACTGACCAGCAATGGTTATTCAGCCCAGGATATTTGGAAAACTTTTTCTCAAAATGAACTAAGTGAATCTGTCCTTTCAAAGAAAACAATGACAGCATTTGCTGCTAATGATAAAAGTTGACGTGTTCAATCAAAAATTAGGATTTTGGAAAACTTTTACCTACCGCATGAGCTTGATCGTTTTCTAAAACGTGTACTTACCCAATGAGACCTGTGGTGATATGAACAACCATGATTTTTTGATATTGTGTGATCTTGAAATGAGTCACCATTTTTAAAGTCTACATAATTTTTGAGCCAGTACTCTCCGATGACCAATGCATGCTGTCACAAAGCTGTACATAGATAAAGGATCCACTCAATGGATTTTCCTTTAGCCAAGTACAGAGAATTGATTGGTAGGGCTTCACATTCTCCCTTTGCGCCTAATATTTCAGAAACTGCCACCTATTGAGTTTTGTCGTACCATCAAAGAATAAGTACCATGATTTCAAAAGGCTGTGAAACCACACCCCAATCTTCTAATTACATATTTGAGTGGGCACAGATTTAAAATCATTTATTTCTTTTCTTTTTAATTTCTTTAAAAAATGTATTTATTTGGTTGCACTGGGTCCTAGTCATGGTATGTGGGATCTAGTTCCCCGACCAGGGATTGAAGCCAGGCCCCCAAATTTGGGGAGCACAGAGTCTTAGCCACTGGACTACCAGGGAAATCCTAAATTCATATATTTCAACCAGAGAAACAGATCACAGATGTAACGCAGAAACACATATGAAGATCCAACTGTCTTCTATCAAGTCTGACATTAAAGAGGTTTGTATAAATGACAGTTCCACTCATGACATTTTTGGGGAAAATGGGTCTCTTTAAAAAAAATGTTAATTATCATCATCTATATATGTATGGCTGTTATTTTATAGAGCAAAGAAATATCTCTTTGAAAAATTCCTGTTAATTTCTAAAATGCTTAATATGAATAGAAAGAATCTAAGTAAAGTATAGTTCTTTGGAGTCCTCAATAACTTTAAAGAGTACAAGGGCTGCTAAATCCAGAAAGTTAGAAAATGCTGATCTAGCCTTTGGGTTCTGCACAATGTGCTAAGCATTACCACTTGTGGTAATCAGAATAGACGTGGCAGAACTAGGTATCTTTTTGTTACATTTCTCTGGGGGCACTTGATTGGTCGTTCATTTATTTCCATCTTTGTTGTTTGGGCCCTTTTGTGGGCCTCCCATTACAGTGGCTTTTTGTTGCAGAGCACTGACTCTGGGTACACGTGCTCCAGAGCACTGGCTAGGTAGTTGGACATTTCGGTCCAGCCACCCGTGGCACGTGGGATCTTCCCAGGCCGGGGATCGAACCGGCGTCCCTTGCAATGCAAGGCGGTGTCTTTATATATTGGATCACCGGGGAAGGCCAGGACAAAATTTTTTTTTTTAATTCTAAAATGGTTTACCCATGAATATGGCATGTCATCAACAGATTGTGTATCTAAAACCCTTTTTAAATAGTATTGTTTCTAAGTTTCTAATATCTTTAGTGTGCTGTTTCCTGAAGCTTCCAACTGCCTGAAGTCTTTTGGTGCCATATCAAATGTGTCACCTATTCCCTAAAGCAATATTACCTTCAAAACCTTCCAGCAGGAGTTTCCCTGGTGATCCAGTGGGTGAAGAGTCCACCTTACAGTGCAGGGGGTACACGTTCAACCCCTGGCCGGGAAGATCCCATGTGCCTTGGAGCAGCTAGACTGGTGTGTGTAATTAAAGCCAGCGCTTTATGTGGCATGTGCCCAGAGCCAGCACCCTGCAGGAGAAAGGACGCTGCCTGGAGGCCCACACAGGCCAAAGAATAAAGGGGGATGAAAATAAATAAATAAAAAAAAACCAAAAAAAAAAAGAAACAAAACACTAAAACAGGCGAAAATTTAACTTTTTTTTTTTTTAAAAGAGTTAATTAGGAGAGAGGTGTTATGATTTTTGGAAAAACAGTGAAATTAGTAGCTGGTTTGAAAATTCCATAAGGATAACAGGGGAAATGTAGTCATGTTCCTTTGCCAGAATTGTTTTTTTTTAATTTGTCTTTTTTTATTTATTTATTTATTTATTTATTTATTTATTTATTTATTTTTTTTTTGTACATGTATGTTCCCACCCTATGACCCAGCAATCCCACTATTAGGCCTATATCCTGATGAAATCAAAACTGAAAGAGGCACCTGTACCCCAATGTTCATTGCAGCTCTCTATACAATAGCCAGAACATGGAAGCAACCTAGATGTCCATCGACAAATGAATGGATCCAGAAGCTCTGGTACATATATACAATGGAATACTACTCAGCTGTTAAAAGAAATGCAGAATTGATTTTAGAAGCTTGTTACAGCCCTGTCTCCTTCAAGAAAAAGCTGCCCCCTCGCGGTGTGATTCCCACTTCAAAGTGTTTTTTGCCACATAATACTTCTTCTCCCCCTCCAACTCTAGTCCATTTCTCATTACCAATTTTTAAATGAAGAGTACTATGAAGCTCAGAAATGGCAAAACAGATACAGTTTATAATATTCCAAACTATTGGACATTGAAAGCAAAGAAATGGTCTTTTCTCTATAGGAAGCTACTCTACTAGCTCAGTATCAGTTCACAATGCAATTTGGAAATTCTTGTTTTCTATTACTGGCCATGGAAATGCATATGTGCAATTCATTTCTCAGGCTTCGTGCATATTCCTTGTGGCGAAAGGCTAATACTATGCAGGAGACACACTTGCCAGAGGACAAGGACTAAATGTTATGCCTTTCTGTAGCCCCATGCCTAGCACAGTGTCTATCCTGTGTGTAAGTACTCACAAAAGACTTAACGAGTTCAGAGGCAGCATCTTCTGTATAAGTGATCCACAAGAATATTAACTGGAAAATAGCCTTGATCTCATTAGCACTGTGTTTTAATCAGCTAAGCTATGCATCCTATATTTGGCTTCCGCAGTCTCATGTTTTCCCAAAGAAGATAGTTGCTTTTGGGTTTTTTCCCCATAACATCGCAATAATGATGCTGTGCTGTGTAGCAGCAACAAACATGAAAGTGAAAAGATAACTGGGACGAAAATATGCAATCAAAGTAATATTCACTTCCAAGGAAAAGAAGATAGCTGTAGAAATGTGTAGTTAAGCATGATCTGCAATGAATTAGATATTAAATGTTAAAAGTAAGAGGGTCATTTCAGGGATGAAATAATGGAATGATGTTTTAGATCTTAAGCATGGAATAAGGCAGTAGTGCATTCCTACTCTTGATCATTTGTTTTAGAATTGAATGTACAAATGAAAATTTGGTGCTCTAGAAGATTTTGGGGGAACACTTGTAAAAAAATGATTTCATTTCTCTGATTATGAAAGTAATATGTATTCATTATTGAAATCATATTTTTTTTTTATTTCAAAAGGCAAGGTCCAGGTGCTAAAAACTCCGAACTTTATATGTAAAAGTATGTTGTACTCAAAGTACAAGACCCAAGTAGAATAAAATGCTGATGACCAAATCTAGAAGTAGTGGTGTTCTTTCAGGTATGTTGCATGTTTGAACTTTTTCAGAATAAAGTGTTTGGATGGGGTAAAAGACCCTTCACTGTGTTCAAGTGTTTTTGTTGAATGGATGGTTTCCTGGAACTGAAATTGCTGGGTTAAAGAGTATTTGAATTTTCCATGGGTATTGACAAAGCAGATTCTGCAAAGGTGGTACTACTTTACATTTCCATCTTTTAGATAGTAGAGTGCCCATTTCCCCATTTTGTACTACTATTTTAAATTATATCTTTCTACTTGAATGTATAGCATTTTTGCTACTGGGTATTAAGATTTACCTGCTGTACATTGCAAATTATTTTCTCCCACTCTGTCCATATTCTCTTGAATTTGTGGTGTGATTGTGTACTTTCAAAAGTATTAGGTATACTGTATAGACAGTAAAATAGAAAAATCTTAAAAGTGCATCTGTGTATATTTATCTCTGTAACCACCCACCCAGACCAAGAAATAGATCATTTCAGGAATCCCAAGTCTTCCTCTCCCGGGGTTTAGTACCCTATTCCAGAGGTAAACACGAGTGCTTCAGAGACTGCTTTTTTAAAAAGGAAGTTAGGAGAATTCCCTGAGCTGGAGTCTAGTTGTTAGGACTCTGCATTCACTGCTTGGTTTGTGGGCTGGATCCTGGTTGGGGAACTAAGATCTTGAAACCAGAGGGCCTTGGTGACAAATGAAATGTCAGTTAGACTGTACTATTCCCTTGCCTGAACCCCCCTGCCTAAACTTAGATGGAAATCTAGACCCCCTACTGGGGTCGATGTTGACCCCAAGGCAAACTCTATGAAAAGAGAGTAAATCTTTTGGGCTTTCTGAGACCTAAGGTTTCTGCTGCAGCTATTCAATGTAAAGTAGCCACAGATAATGCGGACATGCATGGGTTATTTAATTAACAAAACTTGGCAGCAGGCTGTATTTATCCTGAGTATCAGTTATTTCATCACCACGATAGAATTGATAGCAAGCTGAAATTTGTTTGTTATCTTTCTCCTCTCTCAAGTTTATAAGTTCCTCCATGGCAAGCATTTTTTTTTTGTTTTGTCTGCTGTGGGCAATTTCTCCTATCCCAGAAAATGTCTGGCACATAGTAGGTAGCTGATAAGAGTTCCTGAATAAAGATATGGATGAAATAAATTACGTTCATAGATTTCCTGAAGTGGAACCACTAGTTTCTACTTGGTCATGCTTGCTATTTTATGTGTGAGAGTACTATTTCAGTCCAATGTTGACACCAGATCAATTACTATTAGTCTAGTAGAATGAGTTAGGAAACTTACCTGTTTTTCTGTACTTGGGGGAAAACATGTGTTCAGTGAAGATTTGGTAGAATTTACCCCTCAAACGATTAGAACCAGGGACCTTGGCTGAGGATTGCGAGTTGGAAGAATGATTCCTTTTCAATGTTTTGAAACGGTAGTGAAACCAGTAATGCTTCTTTTGAGTGCTTCTTTTTTTTTAAATTTTTATTTTTTTTTTTGCCTCTAAGTCATCATTTATTTTTCATCCACGTTTATTCTTGTTTGGGCCTTCCATTGCAGTGGCCTCTCTCATTGCAGAGCACTGGCTCTGGGCACATGTCTTCCAGAGTGCTGACGCTTCATTGGACACACCGGCCCTTGTGGGATCTTCCCGGGCCAGGGATCACATCGGTGTCCCTTGTACTGCAAGGTGAACTCTTTACCCATTGGACCACCAGGAAGCCCTTCAGGGCATTTCTGAGAGCTGATATTTCACTTCCTAATTTCACCTAGATCTCAGAGTTGTACCTAATCTACATTTAAACCTCTGTCTTGTCAGTTACATCCTCAGTACCTTCCTCATGCCAGAGTCTTCAACCTGTTTAATGCTAGCCTTGTCAGAGGATTGTTTACTTCCCTGATATTCAGAAGTAAGACTTTTAGCTTTACTAATTAAGAAGTCTGTATCAAGGAGATGGTTCTACTTTATTTCTACTTTCCTCTTTAAATGATTTTGCATCTTTTGTGTTTTTTTTTTTTTCTTTTGGTACTGTCTCCTAGAGTTGAACACTTGGTTCATTTACTCCCCATTTATTCCAAAACTTTAACAGTTCTGAAATTTCACTGTTACAGTTTTGGCTGTATACCCCAGGTTGTGAAGTATAGTGATTTTATTATTACTCATTACTTATGTGTTCGGGTTGTAGACTTGAGTTTCTGTTTACCCAAAAGTTGAGAAAAAATTTGCTTATTAGCTATGCAGTTCCTTATTAGACCAGGTTCTAAAATTCAAGTTAAAATAGTTCATCTCCTGATTTTAAAAAGATTTTCTTTTCCCATTTCTTTGAGAAGAATATTGGCTTCTATTTATGATGGTGGTTTTGTTCATTTCATATATTTCTATCAGCTTTACGTTTAGGTGTTTCTTTAGGGTGTAAAGTTGCATAGCTTGTTTCTATCTTGAGGATTTCACCCTAGCAACATAGAATTAATCTTAGTCCTTTTCTTGTCTCGCATTACATTTTGTCTGATGGGACTGTTTACCACTTCATGGCCTTTTAGTTAGCATTTAGGGCCATGATTCTGAAACATAGATCCTGAGCATCTATGTCACCTCAAGTGTTTTTTAAAATTTAGATCGCTGGACGCTGTCATCATTTTCTTATTCAGTACACATCTGCCCTGGAATTTCCATTTCTAACATATTAATGCTTCTTTCGAAGGACTTACTTTCATAATCACTTGGTTTAGAATGTATTTCTTTATCACTTTATTTCCATTTTGTTTTAGGGTTCTTCCTATAGAAAGATTTTGCCTTTTGACCTAAGGTTTTAATTTTTCTTAGGTCAGAAAGCTAAGCTTTTGCCTTTTTACCTAAACCAATTATTTTTCTTTCAAGATGAATTTAATGCAATTAACTTTTAAGGAATTGATATTGTTTGTACTGTTCTTGCAGTCCTAATTGGTTTAGTGTATGCCATTTTTTTTTTTCTTTTTTTTTTTGGCATTTAAGTCGTCATTTATTTATTTATTTATTTTTTATTTTAAAACCGACTTCCATATTTTTTTTTACTTTTTTTTTAAATTTAAAATTTTTTTATTTATTTATTTATTTATTTTTTTTTGTATATGTATGTTCCCAGATCAATCAGATGCATATCCCTTGACCCTACCCCCACCCAGGTTCCCCCCCCCCCTCCCTCCAGACCATTGCTCCCAGTGGTTGTAGGGACCCCCATTCCCCCAGCACAATGACAATAGCTATCTTTTCTACACATGACAGTATAGGTTCCCATGTTACTCCCTCCCATTGTTCGGTCTCCACAATGTCTTTATGTCTATTCTCTGTTTTTTCATGAGTTCACTGTGTGTGTTATCATGACCATCTTACTAGATCCCATATATATGAGTTAGTATACTATACTTGTCTTTTCTTTTTGACTTACTTCACTTTTTATGATAGTTTCTAGAGCCAGCCACCTCATTAGTACTGAGTCTTCTGCATTTCTTTTAACAGCTGAGTAGTATTCCATTGTATATATGTACCAGAGCTTCTGGATCCATTCATTTGTCGATGGACATCTAGGTTGCTTCCATGTTCTGGCTATTGTATAGAGAGCTGCAATGAACAGTGGGGTACAGGTGCCTCTTTCAGTTTTGATTTCATCAGGATATAGGCCTAATAGTGGGATTGCTGGGTCATAGGGTGCTTCTATTTTTAGTTTTTTTAAGGAATCTCCATATTGTCTTCCATAGAGGTTGTATTAATTTACATTCCCACCAGCAATGCAAGAGGGTTCCCTTTTCTCCACACCCTCTCCAGCATTTGTTGTCTGTCGATTTGTTGATGATGGCCATTCTGACAGGTGTGAGGTGGTATCTCATTGTGGTTTTAATTTGCATTTCTCTGATAATAAGCGAGGTTGAGCATCGTTTCATGTATTTTTGGACCATTTGTATGTCCTCTTTGGAGAGGCGTCTCTTTAGATCTTTTTCCCATTTTTTGATTGGGCTGCTCATTTTCCCTGTGCTGAGTTGTCTGAGTTGCTTGTAGATTTTGGAGATTAATTCTTTGTCTGTTGTTTCATTTGCTATGATTTTCTCCCACTCTGTGGGGTGTCTGTTGAACTTTTTTGTAATTTCTTTTGCTGTACAAAAGCTTTTAAGTTTCATAAGGTCCCATATGTTCATTTTTCTTTTCAGTTCTGCTATTTTAGTTGGTGGGTCAAAGAAGATCTTGCTTTGATTGATGTCCTTGAGGGTTTTGCCTATATTCTCCTCTAAGAGTTTGATGGTTTCTGGTCTTACATTGAGGTCTTTAATCCATTTTGAGTTGATCTTAGTGTATGGCGTCAGGGAATGTTCCAATTTCATTTTTTTGCATGTAGCTGTCCAATTCTCCCAGCACCACTTGTTAAAGAGGCTGTCTTTGTCCCATTTTATAGTTTCTCCTCCTTTATCAAAAATAAGGTACCCATAGGTGCGTGGGTTGATCTCTGGGTTCTCAATCTTGTTCCATTGATCTATAGTTCTGTTTTTGTGCCAGTACCATACTGTCTTGATAACTGTTGCTTTGTAGTAGAGTCTGAAGTTAGGGAGGCTGATCCTTCCAACTCCATTTTTCTTCCTCAGGATTGCTTTGGCTATTAGAGGTCTTCTGTGTTTCCATATGAACTGTGTTATTATTTGGTCTAGTTCTGTGAAAAATGTCAGTGGTAGTTGAATAGGTATTGCATTGAATCTGTAGATGATATTTGGAAGTATGGTCATTTTCACAATATTGATTCTTCCAATCCAGGAACATGGAATATCTCTCCATCTGTTTAAGTCTTCTTTAATGTCTCTCATGAGTGTCTTGTAATTTTCTGTGTACAATTCTTTTGTTTCTTTGGGTAGGTTTATCCCTAGATATTTTATTCTTTCGGTTGCACTGGTGAATGTGATTTCATCTTTGATTTCATTTTCTGTTTTTTTTTATTGTTTGTGTATAGGAATGTGAGTGATTTCTGTGTATTAATTTTATATCCTGTGACTTGGCTGAATTCATTGATTAGTTCTAGTAGCTTTGTAACCGTGTCTTTGGGATTTTCTATGTATAATATAATGTCGTCTGCAAAAAGAGAGAGCTTGACTTCTTCCTTTCCAATCTGGATTCCTTTGATTTCTTTCTCTTCTCTTATTGCTGTTGCTAGGACTTCCAGGACTATGTTGAATAGTAGTGGTGAAAGTGGGCACCCCTGTCTTGTTCCTGATCTTAGAGGGAATGCTTTCAGTTTTTCACCATTGAGGATAATGTTCGCTGTAGGTTTCTCATAGATGGCTTTTATTATGTTGAGATAGGTTCCTTCTATGCCCATTTTCTGAAGAGTTTTGATCATAAATGGATGTTGTACTTTGTCGAAGGCTTTTTCTGCATCTATTGAGATGATCATGTGATTTTTGTCTTTCAACTTGTTGATATGGTGTATCACGTTGATTGATTTGCGGATGTTGAAGAAGCCTTGCATGCCTGGGATGAACCCAACTTGATCGTGATGTATGAGTTTTTTGATCGATTTTTGATTTTTTTGGCATCTGGTCCTGGGCTTTTATTTTTGGGTAGATTTTTTATCACAAAGTTGATTTCTGAACTTGTGATTGGGTTGTTCAAAGTTTCTGTTTCTTCCTGGCTCAGTCTTGGGAGATTAATCCTGTCCAAGAAACTGTCCATTTCTTCCAAGTTGTCCAGTTTGTTGCCATAGAGTTGCTCATAATAGTCTCTTAGAATCCTTTGGATTTCTGCATTATCTGTTGTAATCTCTCCTTTTTCGTTTTTGATTTTGTTGATCTGGTTCTTCTCTCTCTTTCTTAATGAGTCTGGCCAGTGGCTTGTCAATTTTGTTTACCTTTTCAAAGAACCAGCTTTTTGTTTTATTTATCTTTACTATTGTTTCTTTTGTTTCTTTCTCATTTATTTCTGCTCTGATCTTTATGATTTCTCTTCTTCTGCTGGCTTTGGGATGTTTTTGTTCTTCTTTCTCCAACTGTTTTAAGCGGAGGGTTAGGTCATCTGCTTCATATTTTCCTAGTTTCTTGAGGTGGGATTGTATTGCTATAAATTTCCCTCTTAGAACTGCTTTTGCTGTATCCCATAGGTTTTGCACGGTCGTGTGTTCATTGTCATTTTCTTCTAGGAATTGTTTAATTTCTCCTTTGATTTCCTCAATGATCAGTTGGTTTTTTAGGTATGTATTGTTTAATCTCCATGTGTTTCTGTTTTTAGGGGTTTTTTTCTGGTAGTTGATCTCCAGTCTCATTGCATTGTGGTCCGAGAAGATGGTTGATATAATTTCGGTTTTCTTGAACTGACTGAGGTTAGATTTGTGGCCCAAGATGTGATCTATCCTGGAGAATGTTCCGTGAGCGCTTGAGAAGAAAGTGTATTCTTCTGCTTTTGGATGGAACGTCCTAAAGATATCGATGAGGTCCATCTTTTCCAGTGTGGCATTTAAGGCTTGTGTTTCTTTATTAATTTTCTGTTTTGTTGATCTGTCCATTGGTGTAAGAGGAGTGTTAAAGTCTCCTACTATTATTGTGTTATTGTTGATTTCTTCTTTTATGTCTGAAAGTACCTGTCTTATGTATTGAGGTGCCCTGTGTTGGGTGCGTAGATATTCATGACTGTTATGTCTTCCTCTTGGATAGATCCCTTAATCATGATGTAGTGACCTGCCTTGTCTCTTAGAATCTTCTTTACTTTAAAGTCTATTTTGTCTGATATAAGGATTGCTACTCCAGCTTTCTTTTGATTTCCATTTGCATGAAATATCTTTTCCAGCCTTTCACTTTCAGTCTATGAGTGTCTCTAGGTCTGAAGTGGGTCTCTTGTAAACAGTATATATGGGTCTTGCTTCTGGATCCATTCAGCCAGCCTGTGTCGTTTGGTTGGAGCATTTAGTCCATTTACATTTCAAAGTAATTATTGATACGAATGTTCCTATTGTCATCTTCTTAGAAATTTGGGGTTTGATTTGTAAGGCTTCTCCTACTCTTGTATTTATTGGCTCTATCAGGCCGTTTAACACTTGTTGTAGGGCTGGTTTTGTGGTACAGAATTCTTTTAGTTTTTGCTTGTCTGTGAAGCTTTTGACTTCACCATCGATTTTGAACGAGATTCTTGCTGGGTAGAGAATTCGTGGTTGCAGGTTATTCTCTTTTAGCCGTTTAAATGTATCTTGCCATTCTCTTCTGGCCTGTAGGGTTTCTGTTGAGAGATCCGCAGTTAAACGTATGGGGTTTCCTTTATATGTTATTTGTTGTTTGCTCCTAGCTGCTTTTAGTAATCTGTCTTTATATTTAGTCTGCGTTAGTTTGATTAGTATGTGCCTTGGTGTGTTTCTTCTGGGGTTTCTCCTGTATGGAACTCTTTGTGCTTCCTGGACTTGGTTGACTATCTCCTTTCCCATGCTGGGGAAGTTTTCAACTATAACCTCTTCAAGAATTTTTTCATAGTCTTTCTTCTCTTCTTCTTCTTCTGGAACTCCTATAATTCTAATGTTGGTGCGTTTAATATTGTCCCATAGGTTTCTGAGGCTATCCTCAGTTCTTTTAATTCTTTGGGCTTTGTTCTGTTCTTCAGCACTTATTTCCACCATTCTGTCTTCCAGCTCACTTATCCGTTCTTCAGCCTCTGATACTCTACTGTTGAGACCTTCTATAGTATTTTTGAGTTCAGCAATTGAGTTGGTGGTCTCTATTTGCTTATTTTTCATTTCTTGCATGTCTTTTCTCAATGCACTAATTTCTTCTAGAACTCTGTTTTCGGTGTTTTGCATCCTCATTAGTATAGTTTTTCTGAATTCTCTTTCAGATAGCTTGTCTATCTCCTCCTCTGTCATTTGAAGTGGTGTTTCTCTAGCTTGGTCCTTCATTTGTACAGTGTTTCTCTGACGTTTCATTATTAGGTTAATTTTGTTTCTTTGTGTGTGTCTGTGTATGGAGTTCTTATTCCCACCAGGCTTCTTGGTTGAATTCTCCTTCCTTTGGGTTTTGTCCTTGTAGAAGGGTTCAGTGGTTTGTGTCTTGGGTGGTGATAGACCTTGTTTACAGGTGAATAATCTGTAGTGTTGTATGTTCTTTGATAATCAGTGTGGGGTCTTGGAATCCGGGCTTCCGCTTCGAGGATCCTTGGTTTGATGATTGGTCAGGGAGTGTAGGCTCTATGTCTGGTTTGCTATGGTGTTCTGTGATACTAGTTCACACACTAGCATCCGCCTCGCGGCTCCTCGCGTTCCGGCGGCTCTCGCGCGGGCGGGTTCAGCGGCTCCTCGCGGAGGGCGGGTTCCGGCGGCTCCGTCCATTTATTTTTCATTCGTCTTTATTCATTGGCAAATGTGGGCCTCCCATCGCGGTGGCCTCTCTCGCTGCAGAGCACTGGCTCTGGGCACATGCGCTGTAGAGCGCTGGCTCATAATTGGACACGCCGCCCAGCCGCCTCGGCATGAGGGATCTTCCAAGGCCGGGGATCCAACAGGCAGACGCTTTATCCACTGGACTATCAGGGACGTCTCATGTAATTTTTTTCTTTTACGGTTTAAAACTTTTTTCTTCTCGTGATTTAAACTATATTTTTATTCTCTTTAATGTTTTAATGTATTGTTTTGAGCTTTTAGGTCAATCTGCAGAACTACTTACTGTAAGAATCGCAGAGACACGAGGGACATCAAGCTGATAGGGAAAGAGCATTTGGGAAGAGTTCCGGGAGAGATCCACTGATCCAAGAGGTGGGCCAGTGAAGTTGCACCCCAGAGATGGGATGAGGACGTTTTATTAGGGAGGAAAGGGAGAAAAAATGAGGAGGTGGAATCATCAGAGCAGGTGCAGAAACGAAGTCTTTGTCTAAACTGAGCAAGAAGTTAGTGACGAGTCTGCTGTCCTTGAGTTGTCTGTGGGCATGAGGGCGTGCAGTTCTTGTTACTTTGCAGATGTAGTGGAGAATCTTTATGGCCAGGGCGATCTCCTTACCGCCGGCCTTGAGAGACTCCCAGGTGCCAGCAGATCAGCATCCGGCCCTATGATGCTGACCCTTTAGGGCCAGGAGTTCGCACCTGCCTTATTAACCCTTTAATAGACCATAAACCTAACATTTACAATTTATAATATTCTCCTCCTGAACAAGACAAGGTGTTTAGAAATCTACTTGATCACGATGCATTTTCAAGTACTGCTATATTGGATTTGAATATATTTAGGATTTTGACATCAAAGATGTTTTGGGGTGGAGGAGAGATGCGGACCAAGGATATACACATGACTAATCTGGGATGATAGATATCTGTAAACAACAACACTCTGTAAAATTAAAAAAAAAAAAAAAGGAAAAGAAAAACAGCATTCCAAAAACTAAAGAAAAATGTTTGGGGTGTATCGTTTTCTTTTGTACTACTTCTGTTATAATTTGGGGTGATTTATTTAAGTTTATAAAATGAATTGGAACACTTTCTGTATTTTACTCTGCTCTAGAACAGCTTTAGAGAAAGCTGTTCTTTGAAAATTTTTAACTCTATGAACCTAGTGTATTTTGGAAGGTTTTTAGATGTGAACTTTTCATTTTGTTCCATGGATATTGATCTATTCCAGCGTTCCCTAGAGCAACAGTATTGGTAATTCATTTGTTTCTCAAAGATTATAAATTTCCTGATAGTTTCATGTATAGTGATATGTAATCATATAATCCTTAAAACGATTTTCTTGATGTTTCTAGGTGAGCGTATTCTGGGTGTTATCTTTTGTTTGCTTTCTTCATGATTGCAGGTATTAAAGCTGTACCTTTCTATTCGTTTTTCCAAGGAAGAGGGTTTACCAGTTCTTCTGATTTCTAATTCTTTACTTTCAGTTTCTGTCCTTATTCTTCTCTGCAGTCCTTGGCTTTATTCTTTTGAAGTGGTTTCCGCTGTATAGGCCAAGGACCCTAGATAGTTCCCCAGGAGCTTTCCAGGGATTCACAATGTGAAAATTATTTTCATAATAATACTATTAAGGCTTGATCTTTTATTATTGTAATTTCCATTCTCTCAGAAGTATAGTGTGGCGCTTTCCAGATTCTGCGTCAAGTACATTGAAACAGACTGAATAAATGCCAAAGAAAAGATAATTTCTTCGGCTGTCTTCTACTAAACTAGACACTAACGAGATCTGCAAAATGTAAAACCATACCACACTTCCCACTACATTTTCGGTTTTGGAAAATGAGGTCATTTTGAAAAATGCACCTTTTATTATACGTAACAGGTTTATTGTTATTGTTTTAAAAGAATATGTATTTCTGTTTCTTAGCATTGATAAATATGGCCCACATAAATCACAGCTATTTGAGGTCTTTGGTAATTTTACCGTCAAGGGGTCCTGAGACCACAATATTTGAGAAACACTATTGCATTGCATACTGACTTTTAGGTTGTATATTAGTTTATTAATTTCATTCTTTTCATAATGAACCCACTTAATTCTATGAATTTACACAGATTCCTCGGTGCCTAAGGACAAACTACAGTTTCTTTTTAGATTTTGGTGATATGCCTACTCTATGAAGTTAATTAATTTTTGTTGTTGTGAGTGTTGTTATTTTACCCAATCTTGGAAGATGTAAACATCTGGGCAGATGTCTGATCATGGCTGTCTGGGCTCACCTGTAGCAGAAACCATAGGTCTTCCCACTCTGGCTTTGTAAAAGTATGGAGCTCTTAAATTCATTCCACTGGGAAAGAAGGTGCATGCGCCTTCATTGGATAAGAGTGTTCCACATACACTCTTGATTTTTCAGAGGTGAGCTACAATTTCTTTCACCATATTACAAAAGGAGTCACTACTTTATGTCACATCCAATATTAGGCTCACAGATCCTAGTAATGTTTAATGGACTAGTCATGTTTTGGAAGAATCTGAAGGGAAATTTACACAAGACACCTAATACCGAAAATGGGAGCAGGGGTTAGTACTGGTATAGCTGTAATTATAAAAGGCCATTTAAACAAATTGCAAGGGTGGTTTTCATGCCAAATTGAGCGGGTGATAGATTATATAAATAAAAGTGGACATGGAGGATGCCTTACAAATAAATATTGGAACACATAAAAGTTCAGGTTTTAAAAGTTGGGACTGTAGGCTGTGAGAGCAAGATGTGGAGAAAATTGCGGATGGAATCACTCTCAACCCAAGAAAGAATAAAGTTAGAAATACAAGTCTTTTAAAGATGATGAATAGCTTTTAAACAGTTTGGCAGCAGTCTTGGCCATTAAAACATTTCAAAGTAAATTACATTGCATACTAATAAGGCTGATAGTAGGTAGAAAAATAAAATGGGATGGGATGTAAGTGGAACAGTTTAGGTTCGAGCTAATATTACTCAGAAAGTGACCTCTGAGCAAAACTTGAAGGAGAAAAAGTCACTCAGATATCTGAGGAAGACATTTCATATCCAAGAACAGCAAGTGCGAAGGTTCTGTTACAGGCCTTGTCTGGAATGTTTGTGGAAAATTGAACTTACGCATATGAGACTGAGGTGAGGGTGATGAAAATTGTATGAATTAAATATATAAGCACTTAGTAGTGAGAAAATATTCTGTGGCATTGACTTTTTCTTAAGGGAGGTGAGTTTTGATCCAAGTCTTCCAGGAAGTAATTACACAGTTTGACAATGTATAGGGCATGCTAGACATATCATTCCATTTAAATGTGTTAGCTAATGTAGGTATTTGCCTATATTTTAGTCTCATAAATATATATATACTTACTATATATATAACATATATATATATGCTAAATATACTAAAGTATATATATATATATATATATATATATATATATATATATACTTTTTAGTATAATATATATATACTAAATAGTATATGTGCATGTTCTTTGAGCCATTATTGTTAGGGTCTGTTTTTCACTAAGTTTTCTATGTGAGAAGTATATAGAGTGACTTATCTGGTGAGAAGGGGTTGATTTGGGTCTCATCTGGCTACCATTTTCCACTAATAAAATAGAATTCTGAAATCACTATGCTACATTAAGTAGGATGTTGTTTCTTTTTATATTCTAGACACCAGAAGGATTTCCTTTCTCAACTTGAAATGACGTGGTCTAATAGAAAGGTTTTTCCTGCTTTGCTTGTGACGATCTTGCATAAATCAAAACTGCGATACTATGGAAAACCCAATAAAAGATGACTGAGCCAGACCAGGTATAAGTAGTGATAAGACTCTATGTTAATGTATCAGTGCTAAATTATACCTTGCAGACCTGACTCTTCATTGAGATCATTTATGTTTAATTTATATTTCAGGGTATTTTTCTGTGAAATTCCTTACAAAACGGGATTTATTTCTGTATCGGTAGGTTTTAGTTCCCTTGATCCAGTTAGTCTCCTTCACACCCTTTTCTGTATCTTACAGTGTTTTCTGTTTTACTGAGATTTCTATATCAGCATATAAATATAGTCTGTGTGTGCATGCTTCAGTCATGTCTGACTCTTTGCAACCCCATGGACCTCTGCCCATGAAATTCTCCCAGCAAAAACACTGAAGTGGGTTGCCATGCCCTCTTCTAGGAGATCTTCCCAAACTAGCGATTGAACTCAGGTCTCCTGTATTGCAGGCAGAATCTTTACCGCTCAGCCAAGAGAGAAGCCCCAATATATAGTCTAGTCTTTTCTTTTAAAAAAGGAAAAAATCTCTGACATCTCCTGTATTCTCTTTCTCCTTCTCTTCAGGCACGCTCCTTGAAGAAGTAATCTACCCTATTGTTTTCATGATCTTACCTCCTGATTACATCTCAACACAATTAATTTGGCCTTTTTCTTCAGCTGGTCAGTCACTATAGACCCTTCTAATTGTTAAATCTGATTATTTTCTGTTATCTTGACCCTCTGTGCCATATGATGCTGATTTCTACCCCAGCCTTTTTATTTTTTTAACCTGTAAGTCATCGTTTAATTTTCTTCCATCTTTGTTCTTTGGCACATGTGGGTCTCACATTGCCATGTCCTGTCGTCGCAGATCACCGGCTCTGGGCACATGCTCTCCAGAGGACTGGCTCATAATTGGATACACAGTCGAGCTGTTCCTTGGCATGTGGAATCTTCCTGGGCCAGGGATTGAACCAGTGTCCCTTGCAGTGCAAGGTGGACTCTTTATCCACTGGATCACCAGGAGAGGTCTCCATGTTTTATTTTTTAAACATCATTTTACTGTATTTCCACAATATCAAGAAATATTTTGAAAAGAAAAAATAAAAGAATTACTTGAGTGCTTTCCTGAGCTTGTATAGTATAAGTTATATATTCTTCTAGAATTTGGAAAATTCCCTTCAGAATCACTATGAATATTAAAGTGTGTTTTATTCCTCCTGTTTGCATGTATATATCACACATATATGCATAGCTGTGATATCATGTGTATGTCATATGTACCACATTTGTGTGTGTCTGTATTCCTATCATATATCTGTTGTTATTTAGTCATTAAGTCCTGTCTGACTCTTGGTGATCCGCTGGACAGTATGCTTCTAAGCTCCCTCTCGGTCCATGGGGTTTCCCAGGAAGAACATTGGAGTGAGTTGCCATTTTTTTTTCCAGGGATATTCCTGAGCCAGGGATCAAACCTGTGCCTCCTGCAGGCAGATTCTTTACCACAGAGCCACCAGGGAAGTCCCTCTCCTATGTTACATATAATATGTCCTATGCCCTAGTAAAGTATCTTACAAAATGCGAATCATAATATACATAAAAGTTTGTATCATTTAACATTTTCTTAAAATGTTCTCATCGTACTAAAAGTTCTCTATTCATAACTTTTCATCATTACAGACTGTCTCATATTACATCATAAGTTACTCAGTGATCCTCCTATTGTCTTAGTTCCTATTGAAAGTCATAAAATGCACTTCAGTGAATCATTCTGTGTTCATATGTGCACACTCCATCCTGTTCACTTCTTCTAATATTCTATCCATATAGATATCTGTGAAGATTTTGGTCATTTCACTGGATTCACATTGCCGACAAGACTTCAGATAAACCCATTATAGTGGAGCTGTTTCATACGTGTCAGCCAGAAATCTTTGAACGTACTTGCCCAAGTACTCAGTTCCAATATTTTCATATTTTGAAATAGGGTCATTAACTTAAACTGTCTAATAGTACATTTAAATTTTTATATTAATATTTTAAGGGCTATTACAGATAGGTACTGCCTTCTGGTTTTCTATTCAGAATGAATTTGGGATTGAAACTAGTTTTTCAGAAAACTGGTACTCTTTTTATTTTTAATTTTATTTATTTATTTATGTGTGACTCTTCTGGGTTTTCACTGCTGCCACAGGCTCTTCTCTAGTTTTCTAGTTGAGGTGAGCTGGCTTCTTGTTGCGGTGATGCCTCTCATTGTGGAACTCGGGCTCCAGGGCACACAGGCTTCAGTAGCTGTGACACATGGGCTCCATAGTTGCGGCTCCGAGGCTCTAGAGCACAGACTCCATCATTGTGGCTCACAGGCTTAGTTTCTCCTCAGCATGTGGTATCATCCCAGATCAGGGATCGAACCTATGTCTCCTGCATTGGCAGGTGAACTGTTCACCACTGAGATACCAGGGAAGCCCCAAAACAGGTACTCTTATTCATTCTCACTTTGAACATTTTAGACATAAAGCTTAAATTCAGTAAAGCTAAAATGTAGACCATTTCCTTTGAATCCATTTGGAAGTTGAATTAGTAGACCCCATTCAAGAAAAATGAGGAGTTTTCTAATGTAGAATTAACTGGTAGAGGATTGGCCATCTGTGTGATTAAATAATGACAATGGTAAATATGATGTCATTTGAGTATAAAATTAATAGTAGGTTGACGATATTATATCTGCTGGTCAGTATTTTACTTTGGTGTTGATTTTTTGCCTTATATCTATTCATATATGTATGGGTTTGTGTTTTTTTCCTACTACTTTTATTTATTTCAAGACATTTTAAGTATGTCCCACTAAGTATTTTATGTAACAACTTATTCTTAAGATCTTTTATTATAGGGAAAAAGTTGTATTTAGTACTTTTTCATAACAACTTCAGTAATATTTTCTTATTTGAATTTGTAACATAAAGCTATTTTCGATATGGTGGGCTATTTTCCTATTTTCCAAATGATTATATGAATGAAAACTGATTGTTAAATGCTTGCCAAAATTGGGGAAATTCTCAGGCCTGATTGCATGTTTTCTTTTTTGATCAGCAACAAGATAGAAACTGTAGAACACCAGGAGATCTAGAGAACATATATAGGGTTTTTGCTACCCTTTTATCTGTTATTGTAAAATAGTATGACACACTGTTTGGATATTACCTCATTAGAATCCACCTGCTGCTTGTGAGATTAAAATTTTAAAATATATATATGAGCAGAACAATACATTATCCCAACTCTTATTGAAGGAGATGGCAGAAAGAAAGTTTTGGCCAAAAATGGTAGGGTTCCCAAGGTAAGAGGGGCTACGACCTTTCATATACCTTCTCTCAGGGGCATAGCTGGTTGGTAGTGATGATCGTTCATGACAACTGAGATGGGTTTTATGGCCAGACACCCCTTTCTTAATACCCACTTACAACAGCAAACTGACACAGGTTTTGGAGAATGACTTTTCAGAGAAATGTTGCCATGCATTCATGTTCCTTTTCCTGTGAAAACATGCAATATATCTTTTAAGAAAAGTTTACATGGAGCTTGGTGAGATTTACTCTAGTTTACAATAGTTGACAGCAATCACTATTCGTTTTCATCTTTTGACTAAGACTGAGGGTGAAAAATTGTGAAATGACTGGTGAATATTAAAGGAGCTTCAGGCCTATGAAACAGAACATAACTAGGGATCTTCTGGAACAATACCAGAATCCTTTGGTAGTAGGACATCTCTTTCTTAGGTACATGGGTATGTGTGTGTGTGTGTGTGTTTGTGTTTGTGTGTGCGTGCAGGCGAGGCACCTCTGGCCCAAGGCCGCCTATCTTTTACTTTTCATTAAGGAAAGGGAAAAATTGTCAGCACTTACTATATACCAGTTACTCACAGGTGTCACCTCATTTTGTACTGGTAGTTACTTTTTCACAGAGGTAATGTTTTCAAAATGTATGGAGATGAAATAAACGGCAAGAGAGATTTCAAAGCAGCTAGAAGTTATTAGTTTGACATGTCTTCTTTTAGCAACCATTGAATTAGAGATTTCTTTAGTATTATGTCAGCCTCTTTAATTATGAATACTCATGTTTGTATGGTTTATGAAATGAATGAAAAGCAGTACAAATCAAGAGACTTAGTCTTCTGAATAGATTTTATTTTCATTGCTACAAAATGGAAAACTCGTGAATGAGAGATACAGGAAATGAATTTATAGATATAGTCATGCTCTAGGGAAATATTTTTCTCAAGTGAGACTTCCTATTGATATAAAATTACAAGTATTGGCATTTCCTTCTTCATTTCCTAATTTATAAGACCATAAGTGTTTTGGCACACAGTGAGTTAAAATTTTACAAATATTGTTGGAAAATAATCTCTTCCGAAATAACCTGATAGTTAAAGAAGTGTTGATAGCTTTTGCAAGGGTTGGAATCTGAAGACATGATAATCCCATTTTCAAGGATTCTTCTTAGTCTATCTAGTTGGTAAGCAAGGCCAACAGAGAAAAATAGGTGGCATAAGCACTGTGTTTGAGGCTTAAAGTCTAACTGAGATAAACACAAGTAAAACACTTCTATAAACAAATTCAAACTAATAGTGTGTAGCCCTATCTGATGGAAAGAGTGAGAGTAAATGAAGGATCAAGGTTAGATTGGCCTAATCAGTGAAAGCATCATGGACAAACTCAACTTTTTGTCACTGTAGGAAATAACTGTTGACGGCTGTGTGGCCAGTTAAAAGACTTGCAGTCTGAAACACCAAAGCAAACAAAAGACTTGCACTCTCCTCTGTCCAGCAAACAGTGACTTGAGTTTGGTGAGGCTGTTGTAGTAATACTTCCTAAAGAGAAGTGTTAGATCCTTGTTGTTCCAAGTGTGGTCAAAGGGCTGGTGGCACTAGTATCACCCAAGATCTTACTAGCAAAGGGAATTTCAGGCCCCACACTAAAGCTACTGAATCTGAATGAACATTTTCACAATCACACCAGGTGATTCCTTGGTTCAGTAAAGATTGAGAAGCACTCTGTCGATGGGGATCTTGGGCTTCCCTTTGAACTGCATAAATAATTCCATGAGTTTTCTTTTTCTACAGTTTTGTATCTCGTGTGCACCAAGCCGAGACTTGTCAGAAACAACACTAAGGTACCTCAAGTGCTTTGCCTCACCGCTACAAATGAGAGTCTTGTGTTTATGAATGGTAGGCAATTTCTTTGTTTGTACTTAATTGGAAATCTAATCTATTTTCTCTTCATTAAATTGACATTCTCTATGATAACCTTCAACCACAAGATAGCCGTTTTTGAACTGCTTTATCACTATAAGTTTGGTTTAGCCAAGAATATATAGCCTAGGGCTTCCCTGGTGTTCCAGTGGGTAAGGACACCACCTTGCAGTGCAAGGTGCCGGTTTGATCCCTGGCCTGGGAAGTTCCCATGTGCCATGGAGCGGCTGGACTGATGTGTCCAATTACCACGCAGGAGCTCTGGAGCACATGCGCCCAGAGATGGCGCTCAGCGGCGACAGAGGCTACCACGATGGGAGGTCCACAGGAGCCAAAGAACGAATACAGATGAAAATAGAGAAATGAAAGACCAATAGAAGTGACCCGCCCACTCCACTTCCTCCCCAACCCGACCCCGCCCAAAATAAGTAAATAAATAAATCTTTAAAAAAAAAAAAAAGTTATGGAGGACCAAACATCTACCGTGCTTAAGGATAACTCATTAGGGTGCATCCTCCATAACTGAAAGTCTTTTAGATAATTTTACAAATAAACAACAATAGAGCACTTATACTGGTAATGTGCATGATGCTGAAGAGAGTGCTCAAGGCTATCTTTCAAAAGGGAATTTATATTATTCAGTATGCTGTGATCGTTCAAATTAAATACCAGCATATAGGGTCTATTAGGACCATTGCCAATTATTATTCAAAGTAATTGAATTCTATTTTATTATATTTCTGTAATTTTGCAGTGCGCTAGGAAAGTCTTTACAGAATAACTTACCTTTCCTTACTACTTTAGCCATTTAGTGCTTTTTACTTTTAGGCTAGATAATCAGATTAATTTTTTTTATTGAAATATAGTTGATTTACAAGGTTGTGTCAATTTCTGCTGTACAGAAAAGTGTCGTATATGTGTGTGTGTGTGCGTGTGTGTAGATATATATTCTTTTAATATCCTTTTCCTCTATGATTTATCACAAGAGATTGAGTATAGTTCTCTGTGCTACATGTTATAACCTTGCTGTTTATCCATTCTAAATGTAATAGTTTGCACCTACCAACACCAAACTCCCAACTCCCAGTGTATCCATCTTCCTCCTCCTCTGCCCTCTTGGCAACCACAAGACTGTTCTCTATGCCTATGAGTCTTTTTCTGTTTTTTTTAGAAGTCCCTGATAGGTATGCATTTTATTTTATTTTACTTTATTTTTAAACCTTTGTTTTACTTTTACCTTTTACAGAGTTTTGTTGTTTACAGATATGTATGTTCCCAGAGTAGTCATGTATATCCCCACTTGCACCGCTCCCAACCATCACACAGCACCCTGAAGGATCCCCTTTTCTCACAGAGCAATGACTAGAGCTATTTTCTTCACTTATGATAGTACAGGCCTTCATACTACTTCTTTTACACCTCCCACCTTCTGTTCCTTCCCCACAATGTCCATATGTCCACTGTCCATGTCTGTCTTTCTGTCGCTTCACTGCATGTGCCATCATCACCATCCTACTAGATTCCATATATATGTGTTAATATACTGTATTTGTCCTTCTCTTTCTGACTGACTTCACTTTTTATGATACGTTCTAGATCCAGCCACCTCATTAGGGTTGATTCTTCTGCATTTCTCTTTACAGCTGTGTAGTATTCCATTGTATATATGTACCAGAGCTTTTGGATCCATTCGTTCGTCGATGGGCATCTAGGTTCCTTCCAAGTTCTAGCTATTGTATAGAGAGCTGCAATGAACATTGGGGTACAGGTGCTTCTTTCAGATTTGATTTCGTCAGGGTATAAGCCTAAGAGTGGGATTGCTGGGTCATAGGGTGCTTCTATTTTTAGTTTTTTAAGAAATCTCCAGACTGTCTTCCATAGAGGCTGTATCTATTTGCACTCGCACCAGCAATGCAGGAGGCTTCCTTTTCCACAGCCTCCAGCATTTATTGTCTCTAGATTTGTGGATGACAGCCGTTCTGACGGTTGTGAGGTGATATCTCATTGTAGTTTTGATTTGCATTTCTCTAATTATTAGTGAAGTTGAGCATCGTTTCATGTGCTTTTGGGCCATCTGTATGTCATCGTTGGAGAGGTGTCTGTTTAGGTCCTTTCCCCATTTTTTGATTGGGTTGTTCGTTTTTCCAGTGCTGAGTTGTCTGAGTTGCTTGTAGATTTTGGAGATTAATTCTTTGTCTGTTGTTTCATTTGCTATGATTTTCTCCCACTCTGTGGGCTGTCTCTTCAGCTTTTTTATAATTTCTTTAGCTGTACAAAAGCTTTTGAGGTTCATGAGGTCCCACATGTTCATTTGCCTTTTAGTTCCGCTATTCTAGTAGGTGGGTCAGAGAAGATCTTGCTTTGATTGATGTCCTTGAGGGTTTTGCCTATATTCTCCTCTAAGAGTTTGATGGTTTCTGGTCTTCCATTTAGGTCTTTAATCCATTTTGAGTTGATCTTTGTGTATGGTGTCAGGGAATGTTCCAACTTCATTGTTTTGTATGTAGCTGTCCAATTTTCCCAGCACCACTTGTTGAAGAGGCTGTCTCTGTCCCATTTTATATGTTCACCTCCTTTGTCAAAAATAAGGTACTCATAGGTGTGTGGGTTTATCTCTGGGTTCTCTATCTTGTTCCATTGGTCGATATTTCTGTCTTTGTGCCAGTACCCTACTCTCTTGATGACTGTTGCTTTGTAGCAGAGTCTGAAGTTGGGGAGGCTGATCCCTCCAGCTCCATTCTTCTTCCTCAGGATTGCTTTGGCTATTCGAGGTCATTTGTGTTTCCATATGAACTGTGTTATTCTTTGGTCTAGTTCTGTGAAGAATGTTATTGGAAGTTTGATAGGCATCGCATTGAATCTATAGATGGCATTTGGTAGTATGGTCATTGTCACAATATTGATTCTTCTGACCCAGGAACATGGAATATTTCTCCATCTGTTTAAGTCTTCTTGAATGTCTCTCATGAGTGTCTTGTAATTTTCTGTGTGCAGTTCTTCTGTTTCTTTGGGTAGGTTTATTCCTAGATATTTGATTCTTTTGGTTGCAATGGTGGAGGGTATTGGCTCTTTGATTTTGTTTTCTGATTATTCATTGTTTGTGTGTAGGAATGCCAGTGATTTCTGTGTGTTGACTTTGTATCCTGCGACTTTGCTGAAATCATTGATTAGCTCTAGTAGCTTTGTAACCGTGTCTTTGGGATTTTCTATGAATAATATCATGTCATCTGCAAAAAGTGTGAGCTTGACTTCTTCCTTTCCAATCTGGATTCCTTTGATTTCTTTCTCTTCTCTTATTGCTGTTGCAAGAATTTCCAGGACTATGTTGAATAAGAGTGGTGAAAGTGGACACCCTGTCTTGTTCCTGATCTTAGAGGGAATGCTTTGTGCTTTTCACCATTGAGGATAATGTCCGCTGTGGGCTTCTCATAGATGGCTTTCATTATGTACAGGTAAGTTCCTTCTATGCCCATTTTGGAAGAGTTTTGATCATAAAGAGATACTGTACTTTGTCGAAGGCTTTTTCTGCATCTAATGAGATGATCATGTGATTTTGTCTCTCAGTTTGTTGATATGGTGTATCACATTGATTGATTTGCGGATATTGAAGAATCCTTGCATGCCTGGGATGAACCCAACTTGATCGTGATGAATGAGCTGTTTGATGTGTTGTTGAATTCTGTTTGCTAGGATTGTGGTGAGGATTTTGGCGGCTAGATTCATCAGTGAACTTGGCCTATATACTTTTTCTGTGTTGTCTTTGAATGGCTTTGGTATCGGGGTGATGGCGGTCTCGTAGAATGTGTTTGGAAGTGTTCCTTCCTGTGCAATGTTTTGGAAGAGTTTCAGAAGGACATGCATTAGCTCTTCTTTCAATGTTTGGTAGAGTTCACTTGTGAAGCCATCTGGCCCTGGGCTTTCATTTTGGGTAGATTTTTGATCACAAAGTCAATTTCTGAACTTGTGATTGGCTTGTTCATAGTTTCTATTTCTTCCTGGTTGAGTCTTGGGAGATTAATCTTCTCTAAGAAACTGTCCATTTCTTCCAGGTTATCCAGTTTGTTGCCATAGAGTTGTTCATAAGAGTCTCTTAGAATCCTCTGAATTTCTGCATTCTCTGTTGTAATCTCTCCTTTTTCATTTTTGATTTTGGTGATCTGGTTCTTCTCTCTCTTTTTCTTGATGAGCCTGGCCAGTGGTGTGTCGATTTTATTTACCTTTTCGAAGAACCAGCTTTTTGTTTTGTTTATCTTTACTGTTGTTTCTTTCGTTTCTTTTTCATTTATTTCTGCTCTGATCTTTAGGATTTCCCTTCTTCTGCTGGCTTTGGGGTGTTTTTGTTCTTCCTTCTGCAGTTGTTTTAATTGTAAGGTAAGGTCGTCTGTTTGAGATTTTCCTAGTTTCTTGAGGTGGGATTGAATTGCTATAAACTTCACTCTTAGAACTGCTTTTGTAGTATCCCATAGGTTTTGCACTGTCGTGTGTTCATTGTCGTTTTCTTCTAGGAATTTTTTTTTATATCTCCTTTGATTTGCTCGGTAATCAGTTGGTTTTTTAGGTATGTGTTGTTTAATCTCCATGTGTTTGTGTTTTTAGCGGTTTTTTTCCTGTAGTTGATCTCTAGTCTCATTGCATTGTGGTCCGAGAAGATGGCTGATAGAATTTCAGTTTTCTTGAATAGGCCGGGGTTTGATTTGTGGCCCAAGATGTGGTCTATCCTGGAGAATGTTCCATGAGCACTTGAGAAGAAAGTGTATTCTTCTGCTTTTGGATGGAAAGTCCTAAAGATATCAATGAGGGCCATTTCTTCTAGTGTGGCATTTAAGGCTTGTGTTTCTTTATTAATTTTCTGTTTGGATGATCTGTCCATTGGTGTGAGAGGAGTGTTAAAGTCTCCTACTATGATTGTGTTGCTGTCAATGTCTTCTTTTATGTCTGAAAGTGGTTGTCTTAAGTATTGGGGTGCTCCTGCGTTGGGTGCCTAGATATTTATGATTGTTATGTCTTCTTCTTGGATGGATCCTTAATCATGATGCAGTGACCTGCCTTCTATTCGAATCTCCTTTACTTTAAAATCGATATTGTCTGATATGAGGATTGCTACTGCAGCATTCTTTTGATTTCCATTTGCATAGAATATCTTTTCCAGTCTCTCTCTTTCATCTATGAGTGTCTCTAGATCTGAAATGAGTTTCCTGGAGGAAGCATATGGATGGGTCATGCTTTTGGATCCATTCAGCCACTCTGTGTCTTTTGGTTGGGGCATTTAGTCCATTGACATTTAAAGTAATTATTGATACAAATGATCCTATTGTCATCTTCTTAGATGCTATGATGGGTTTGTTTCGTGGATCTTCTCCTTTTATTCTAGTTGTCTATAAAAGTCTCTTTAACACTTGTTGTATGGTTGGTTTGGAGTGACTAAATTCTTTTAATTTTTGCTTGTCTGTAAAGCTTTTAATTCCTCCATCAATTTTGAAGGAGATCCTTGCAGGCTAGAGGATTCTTGGTTGCAGATTATTCCCTCTTAGCCGCTTAAATGTGTCCTGCCACTCCCTTCTGGCCTGCAGACTTTCTGTTGAAAGATCAGCTGTCAAACATATGGGCTTTCCTTGTATGTCACTAGTTGCTTTTCCTTGCTGCTTTGAGAATACATTTCGAATATTGGTTCGTTTGATATTATCCCAGAGGTCTCTGACGTTATCCTCTGCTCTTATCATTCTGTGAGCTAGTCTGTTCTTCAGCAGTTACTTCCACCATTTTATCTTCCAGCTCACTTCTCCAGTCTTCTGTCTGAGATACTCTGCTCTTGATACCTTCTACAATGTTTTTCAGTTCAGCAATGGAGTTGTTTGTCTCGCTACTTTTTGGTAAGTTCTTGTATTTCCTTATTCAGTGTGTCAGTCGTGTCTTGCAATTTCTCTGAAATTCTGTTTTCAGTGTCTTTGATCATCTTTACTATCACTCTTCAGAAATCACTTTCCGAGAGTTTGTCCAAATTCTCTTCAATGATTAGATCTTGTGTGTTTGTGGATTGTTCCTTGGCTTGTGTGGTTTTCTCTGCCGTTTCATTGTTATTATTACTTTTGTAAGTGACTCTGTTTGGGATTTCCTTTCCCAGACTTTGACTTACATATGTTGGTGTTTGTTATTTGGATGGGGCTTCTTATTCTGGGTGATGCTGGTGTTTGGGTGATGTCAGGACTTGCATACAAGTGATTACCTTTGTTGGCGTTCTCACTTGTATACTGCTCTTTAGTGTTAGATATTCTCTAGTATTTTAGTGTTATGGAGTCAGTGCTCTCTCCCTAAAACCCCGGGGCTTTGGGATTTTCCTTTTTTTGCAAGTTTTTTTTTTTCCAGTTTTTTTTCCTCTTTTTCATCTATGAGTGTCTCTAGGTCTGAAGTGAGTTTCCTGGAGGCAGCATATGCATGGGTCTTGTTTTTGAATCCGTTCAGCCAGCCTGTTTCTTTTGGTTGGGCATTTAATCCATTAACATTTAAAGTAATTATTGATACAAATGATCCTATTGTCATCTTCTTAGATGTTATGATGGGTTTGTTTCGTGGATCTTCTCCTTTTATTCTAGTTGTCTATAAAAGTCTCTTTAACACTTGTTGTATGGTTGGTTTGGAGTGACTAAATTTTTTTAAATTTTTTGCTTGTCTGTAAAGCTTTTAATTCCTCCATCAATTTTGAAGGAGATCCTTGCAGGCTAGAGGATTCTTGGTTGCATATTATTCTCTTTACGCCGTATAAATGTGTCCTGCCATTCCCTTCTGGCCTGCAGAGTTTCTGTTGAAAGATCAGCTGTTAAACTTATGGGCTTTCCTTGTATGTCACTAGTTGTTTTTCCCCTTGCTGCTTTGAGAATACATTTCGAATATTGGTTCATTTGATATTATCCCAGAGGTCTCTGACGTTATCCTCTGCTCTTATCATTCTGTGAGCTAGTCTGTTCTTCAGCAGTTACTTCCACCATTTTATCTTCCAGCTCACTTCTCCAGTCTTCTGTCTGAGATACTCTGCTCTTGATACCTTCTACAATGTTTTTCAGTTCAGCAATGGAGTTGTTTGTCCCCGCTACTTTTTGGTAAGTTCTTGTATTTCCTTATTCAGTGTGTCAGTCGTGTCTTGCAATTTCTCTGAAATTCTGTTTTCAGTGTCTTTGATCATCTTTACTATCACTCTTCAGAAATCACTTTCCGAGAGTTTGTCCAAATTCTCTTCAATGATTAGATCTTGTGTGTTTGTGGATTGTTCCTTCGCTTGTGTGGTTTTTCTCTGCCGTTTCATTGTTATTATTACTTTTGTAAGTGACTCTGTTTGGGATTTCCTTTCCCAGACTTTGACTTACATATGTTGGTGTTTGTTATTTGGATGGGGCTTCTTATTCTGGGTGATGCTGGTGATTGGGTGATGTCAGGACTTGCATACAAGTGATTACCTTTGTTGGCGTTCTCACTTGTATACTGCTCTTTAGTGTTAGATATTCTCTAGTATTTTAGTGTTATGGAGTCAGTGCTCTCTCCCCAAAACCCCGGGGCTTGTTGCCTGACCAGGGAATGAAGATTTGACTGCTGGTTTGTTATGGCATTAAATGATATTAACACATATATATGCAAATGAGAAACAGAAGGTATACCTTTGAGAAATGGCAATTAAAAATTATGAAAATACTATCTAGCATATTGAATTATACACATAAACATATACAGCTGTAACATAACCCAAGCATTCCAACCAAAAATACAGTACAATACGTTAGCACAGCGAATAGAGAAAATCAAGAATGGTATCCACCAGTTAATAACCAAACTAAGTAGAGCACCAATTGGAGAAGAATGTTACCGCAGGGTCCCCATTGGGGATAACGGAATGAGAACAGAACAGACTAAGAAATACGGTGGGAAAAGGGAAAAGAGAAAGGGAGGATAGAAGAGAAATATAGAATAATATTGCAAAGTTAAATATAGGGAGATAAAGATTTGTATGTATTAGAATTTAGTGCTATAGGAAAGGAGCTTCAGAGAAAGCAAAGAAGTATAGAGGAAGTAGTAGAACAAATGAATTTTTTTAAATTAAAAGAGCTAATTATATACAAAACTATAGACAAACAAAGA